>JAVTVJ010010180.1:0-16368 GCA_034509425.1 Eopsaltria australis | reverse complement strand
TTTTCCCAATAATCCCAACAATTCAGACAAATCCCGATCAGATTTTCCCAGTAATCCCAACGACTCACAAATCCTCTTCCCATTTTCTCAATAATCCCAACAATTCACAAATCCCAATCAGATTTTCCCAACAATCCCAACAATTCACAAATCCTCATCCCATTTTCCCAATAATCCCAACAATTCACCAAATCCCCATCACATTTTCCCGACACAATAATGGAAAAACAAAATTAATGTTGTATTTCCTTCTGTTGTAAGGCAGGGAGTGATGTCTTTGGGAAGCACTGAATTGTTTCGGGGCTGAATCCTCTCTGCTGGATCCTCACACTTTGGGAAAACCCCCGGATGGCAGCTGAGGGACTGGCCAGTGCTGCTGCTGCTGGCTGCACATTCCACTGGATTTATTTTTTTGGATTGGGAATGAGCCTGGAGGGAAATATTTGGTTTATTTGTTATTAAATCCAAAGTGCTGCTGATTTTGAGGGGAAACAGGATTTGAAATCACCATCTCACATCTTCAGGATTGGAGAGTCAGGGTGAGGTGGGATATTGGGAATTAAGAATTCCTGGCTGGTCTGGAATTCCCAGATTTGCTGTGGCTGCTCCTGGATCCCTGGCAGTGCCCAAGGCCAGGTTGGACATTGGGGCTTGGAGCAGCCTGGGACAGTGGGAGGTGTCCCTGCCATGGCAGGGGTGGGAATGGGTGGCATTTAAGGTCCCTTGCCACCCAAACCATTCCATGATTCCATGATTATCCCAGGTGAGGCATCTCCTGCCTTTTCCAAACCCTTCCCTTCTCCCTGCTCTCTCTGCAAGCCCAGACTGGGATCTAAGACAAGTTTTATGGCAAATCCGTGGCTCAGACAACATTTAACCCTCCTGCTCCGGGGGCGACAGCACAGCCAAGATTTTTTTCCCACCAAACCAGGTTTTTGAGGCAGTCTCCTCCACACCAGAATAATTGAGATATTTCCATTCTTAAGCAGCTCAGCAAGGCATCGACAGGAGAATTTATCCAAAGGATACTTTGCTATCCAACCTGATTGTTCTTCCAATAGATTTATCAAAGCCAACTCATGGAATCTGAATTATTCTGGAGGGAAGTGGCAGAAATGTCTCAGGGAACGTCTACCTTGAAAACCAATTAAATGGGCTCAGACAGGAGCGCTTTCATGCGGGCTGGAAATTAATCGCAAGGCAGAATGCGGAAGGTAATGATGAATATTAATGAGCTGAGTTGGTGGCAATGTCTGAGGGGGAGATTTTCATCTGCTGCGGACAGGGGGATGGGACACAGAGACATCAAACCCCAGGTGGCTGCGTTTAAAAAGTCAGGTTTGTGCACACACAGAGGCTCGGATGGAAACTCAAGATTCAGCAAGGTGTGAACCCTTGGAGTGAGTGGGAGCTCATTCCTTCACCTTCCCTTTAATGGATGTGCCTGATTATCCATCCCATAAATTATTAGTGGAAACATAAATACCTGTTCTTCATTATAGAAGCTGCTGTCAATTATTTTCCTTTTTTTATTTCGGAAGATCTAAAAGGAAAAACCCAAGACTGAAACTGTCTCTGTTTCACCCAAGTGGGTTCTTTTCCCACTCAACTCCTCATTACCACATTCAGTTCCCATTAAATAAATTCCAGGTTGCTCAAAAATTACGGTGATAGAAGGAGAAGTTCCTTTTCACTGAGTCTTGATAAAAAACTCAGAGGTTATTGCACACCTGAGAGGAGAAACCACCATCCCTCCAAGAGAATGACTGCAAGGATCTGGGAATTTTCCCCTGGGAGATCCTGGAGGGGCAGGGATTGAGACAGGGAATGACAGCCTCGGGTAAGAATTTGTTTTTCTATAAAACCAAGGCAATAAACTCAATAAACTCCCAGATCTGCCTCTCTCATTTTAGACTTGGTTTAGGAGGGGGATTAGCACAGGAGTCTCAGGCTTGGGCTCAGCAGCTCATTCCCTGGATTTTTCCATCTCTTATCTCTGGGATGGGCTCTGTCAGTGCCCCAACCCCAATCCCAGCTTTGCTGAGAAGGAAAACCTTCCCCGATCCAGATGTTCCAGGGGTTTGCAGCTCCTTCCACTCTGAATTGATCCAATAAAAATGAGCAATAAAACCTCCACTCACTTTGAGTCAGGAGCTCAGAGCATGCAGGGAAATGAAGATGGAAAACCAAAATTAACATTCCTGCTGGATGAATATGGATGACCCATGAGGGAATTGATGGCGGATGATCTTTTCCAAGGCCTGACCACCCTTTCCAGGAAGAAATTGCTCCTGATGGCCACCCTGAGTCTCCTCTGGCACAGCCTGAGGGATGAAACAACATCCTGATCTCAGAACAGGAGATGAGAGAGGAAATTTGGTTCTATTCATCTTCTTTTCCTATTCCTACAACATGTCCATGTGACACCTGCAGCTGGTCAGGAGATTCTGCTGGAATGAAGTGAATTTTGAGTGGAAATACACCCGAAAATGGAAGTTCCCATTTCTTACCTCTGGGATGGGCTCTGTCAGTACCCTTGGCAAGTGCCCGACCCCAATCCCAATCTTAATCCCAATCCCAATTTTGCTGAAAGGCAAAACCATCCCAGAACCCTCCAGATGCTCCCAAGGGTTTGGAGCTCCATCCACTCTGAACTGATCCGATAAAAATGAGCAAACAGGAATCTTCACTCTCTTCAGATCGGGAGCTGAGGCAAATGAAGATGGAAAACAAGTCAAGGAAAGCAAAATTAACATCCCTGTTGTACGGAGGGCCGGGCATGAATATGGATGATCCATGATGGAATTGACTGATGGATGACCCATAGCTCATCCCAAGTAATGGCTCACTCTGAGTAATGGAGTTTCTGCTTCCAGATGAAACATTTGTCACTTAAATGCCTTCCACGAAAACCTCTGGGCAATTTAAATTAAGCACTGTTTGCTTTAGGATTTAAAAAAATAAAAAATCCTCTTCCTACATTAAAGGTGGCGCCCCATTCATCAAAACCAACCCCGCACCCCCAGTTTCCTTGGGTCGTCTTTGGCTTTGCTGTCATGGCTCTGTCAGGGCTCAGCAGGGATTCTCCCAGAGTGGGAGAGGGGATCCCATTCCCTCATCCAGGAGAAAGACTGGAAACAAAGCAGGGTCCCCTCACAGGGGTGGAGATGGAGAATGGGCTCAGCCACAGGAGCTGCGAGGTTGGAAGGGCCATTCAACCCTCTCAGGGACATTCTCTGGACCTCGTGGATCCAGAAAGGAGGGAGGAATAATGGGACTGAGCCTCCTGCTCTGGGATCCTGAATTTGAGAGGATGCGGAGCGGCTGGAATGAGTTTGGAGGAGAACAGGAAGATTTTCCCAGGGCTGGAGCCCCTCTGCTCTGGAGCCAGGCGGGGAAAGTTGGGAACGTTCACCTGGAGAGGAGAAGGATCCAGGGAGAGCTCAGAGCCCCTTGCAGGGCCTGAAGGGGCTCCAGGAGAGCTGGAGAGGGACTGGGGACAAGGCATGGAGGGACAGGACACAGGGAATGGCTTCCCAGTGCCAGAGGGCAGGGATGGATGGGATATTGGGAATTGGGAATTCCTGTGTGGGAGGGTGGGGAGGGGCTGGACTGGAGTTCCCAGATTTGCTGTGGCTGCCCCTGGATCCCTGGCAGTGCCCAAGGCCAGGCTGGATGCAGCATGGAGCAGCCTGGGACAGTGGGAGGTGTCCCTGCCATGGCAGGGGTGGGAATGGGTGGCATTTAAGGTCCCTTCCCATCCAAACCATTCCATGATTCCATGATTATTCCTGGTGAGGCATCTCCTGCCTTTTCCATGCTCCACTTTGAGCTCCTCCCAAATCCTTCCCCTCTCAACTCTTCCAGCAACCCTGGAAGACACAAAAAAGCCTCAATGTTGTTGCTCCCTTCCATTAAGTAAAACAAACTTGGAGAAGGAAATTTTTCTTTGGAATTCACCGACAATTTCAGGAAATGTCATCTGAGGTCACTTTTCCTGCTCAGGATTCCAAAGAAAACCAAGCACAGAAGGCTCCGGGCTGCATTGGGTCGCATTTGCTGTTTGATGGTCTGGTAACACTTTAATAGTCTTCAATGAGCATTTAATTTAGATTTAATAGGGCAGCTTCTCTGTTGTAATTAAATATCAATTGATTGTTCCAAGAGCACTTGCTTGATTTAATATCGAAGAGATAAACCTGCTTTGCTGTATAATTAACTCCGAACACAACAATAAAAGTGCAATTAAATTTCTGGAACGCAGAACTTGTACCAAAAAAGTTGCTCGAGCTGCTGGACACGAGGGTAATGAAAGAAAAATGATGTTAAAATTGTGCTCTAGCAGTGATCCTAAGAGCTAATTAATTACTTCGCTTAACTATTGATGATTTTGACCTTTGATGTAGAGATTCCTTTGAGGTGGAAATCAAACAATGGGAGTGCTGCTCCCACCGGGAATGGCATCAGGAGAGAGTTTTCTTCAAACAAGTATAGGAAAAATGTCAGGAAAAATGGCATTTTAATGGATTTTTTTCCCCCTGCATTAATAGTTGGTGTTTGTTGTATCTGCACTTAAATATTCAGCCTTTGAAATAGTTCCCTTTACCTTATTTTCCAAGCAGCTCATTAATTCTCTTTGTGGGTTTTTCCTGTTTGCTTTTCCCGTTGTTCCTGTGGATTTTTTAATGGAGTCAACGATTTGAAAATGGAGAAAGCAAGGAAAAAAACAGGCACGGGAATGGTTTAAGTACTGACCTGGAGAAGCCAGGGCATAAATCCCACATTTTCACATGGAGGGAATGGCCTGAAGCCAAAGGAGGGCAGGGATGGATGGGATATTGGGAATTAGGAATTCCTGGCTGGGAGGGTGGGGAGGGGCTGGGATGGAATTCCCAGATTTGCTGTGGCTGCCCCTGGATCCCTGGCAGTGCCCAAGGCCAGGTTGGACATTGGGGCTTGGAGCAGCCTGGGACAGTGGGAGGTGTCCCCACCCATGGAAAGGAGTGGGAATGGGATGGGATTCAAGGTCCCTCCAACTCAAACCACTCTGGGATTCTGGGATTCTATAAAATCCTCAGGAGCAAAGAGTTTTTGGACCTCCTGGCAAAATCATCCCTGGATCTTTCTTCCCTGTGAGATCTGTGCTCATCCAACCATTCCCTAAAAGCCTGGGCCTTCCTCCCATCCATCCTCAGGACAGGGAGTGAGTCCTGAGGGATTCACACATTTCCCACCACCCTGAAGGCCTAAATGGGATAAAATCCTCTAAACTCCAGCCTAACATTGAATAAATAAACCAAATACTTTCATGAAGGGCAAAAATCCCAGAATCCCACAATCCCTGAGGTCGGAAAAGAACTCCCAGACTGAATCCAAGCTGTGCCCAATGCCCACCTCATCCCCAGCCCAGAGCTCTGAGTGCCACCTCCAGCAATTCCTTGGACATCTCCAGGGATGGGCACTCCAAACCTCCCTGGGCAGGCACTTCCATTTTTTTCCATGAAAAAATTCCTCCTGAAAATATCCTACAATCCCTCAAACCAAAGGCAGAACTCAGATCTCTTCCTCTCCATGGCTGGATGGAAAAATCCAGCAACTCATTCTCAAAATTCAGGAATGGCAGCCACTAAATAACACGGAACAACCTCTGGAGAGGCAATTCCTGCTTCCAGAGAGGAACTTTTAGTCCTAAATCACTTCCCAGGATCAACAATGCCATGGGAAAACTGGGCTGAAACCCTACCTGGCATTACTTAAATTTATTTAGATTTGATTGGACAGTTCATCAAAATCAGTCCAAAAATCTCATCCAAATCGTATCCAAATCGTATCCAAATCTTATCACAATCGTACCAAAATCTCATCACAGTCTCATCAAAATCTTACCAAAATCTTATCACAGTTTTATCAAAATCATATCAAAATCTTATCACAGTCTTATAAAAATCTTCCCAAAATCTTATCCAAATCTTATCCAAATCTTACCAAAATCTTATCCAAATCTTATCAGAATGAGCCCCAGCCTGTAACTCACAGGTACAATTTTCCAATATTTCAATCTTGCTTTGGCACAGCTCAAAAAGAACAAAACTCAAAGGCTTTTGCAGCTGAGTCCCAAACACTGATCCAGCTCTCTGGAGAGCTCTGGAAAATCTCCCATTGACTTTTCCAAGCCTTGGAGCAGCCCCTGAGGCGACTTTTTAATCTACAAAGGGAAAATAATTGAGATTTCCACAAAATTGGCTCAGGGTTATTTGAACACCCCCAGGGTTTTTATCCTGATCCTCGAAATGATTCCCATAAAAACCCTCATTAAACTGTTCCTTGGAGGAGTTCCCATCCTGGAGAGCTTTGCTCAGGACATCTCAGGAGTGATTTTTATTTGTCACCCCTTCCTTTCCAAGTGTTAATTGCTCATCTCAGCACTTCCCAAGCAGGCAGGAATTTTATCCGTCTTTCCCTTCCTCCTGCCAAAATTCTTCCACTTTTCCAGAGCTGTTTTTCTTCCCTCTCAACCTTTTATCACAGCAAGGAAGGAATTAAATCATAAACATTTCCAGCATTGCATCAGGAAGGAAAAAGGGGGAGATTTCAGCATCTAGAGTTTGAAAATTCACGATTTTCATGGAATTTATTCCACGCTCCTTTTCCTTGGAAGCTTCATCCCTCTCCTCGTGTGATTCCAGCTTAGCTGTGAGGAATTTTCAAGGTTTTTAGGATGGATTTCAGGTGAAAATTGTTCCTCCAAAGGGTGGTGGGCACTGATCAGGCTCCCCAGGGAATTCCCAAGGTTTCCACGTCTCCAGGAGCATCTGGACAGGGTGGGATTGGTTTCCTCCAACCCAAACCAGCCTGGATTTCTCTGGTTTATTTTCCAAGAAGGAAACACCAGGAGAACTCCTGGAAAACCTTCTCTCCCTACCTCCATTTCAGAGTTCACGAGGAGCTGGTGATTTCTCTCTGCTTTTTTTTTAAGAAAATCAACATTCAGTAAAAAATCCAAGTGGATTTTCTACTCAAATCAAGATTTTGGAGCTCCAGTCAGAAGAATCCTCCTGAATTTCCAGGAATTTTTGTGCCTAAACACCCAACCACTCATTTTTTCAAAACCTTCCCTTTCACACGGAAGAGTGGGAATTCCTGATTAATTTTTCCTGATTAAAATTCCAAATTAATTTGTTAATCATGAAACAACCACCTTCAACATCTTTTCCAAGCCTGGGAGACCGAGCAGGGTTATCCAGGTGTTCCCATCTCTGGGTCAGCTGCTGGAAAATCTTAGGGAATTTTATATAAAGGGGATTAAACTATGAGAAGCTGATGAAAACCCATAGGAAGTATTAACCTAATATTAATATTTTAATATTAAAATTGATATTAAAACTTAAAAATGACAATTCTGGGTCAGACCAAAGGTTCATCCAGGATAGATTCCAGCCCCTGAGCATTCCCAGCTTGGAGATCTGAGCAGGTAGCAAGACAAAATCTGTTGGATACTCCACAAATCCTATTGAAAGGCCAGGAGCTTCCCTTTGGAGCTGAGAGTTGTAATTTCCCATAAAAGGATCCTCAAAACCTTTCAAGGGGAGCCCATAAACACAAAATTCCCACTCGTAATCCTGGAGATGGATTTTGCCTCCAGGAGGATCCCGTTCATTAGGCTGGCTGCTAATTAAAGCCTTCCCCCCCCCCCGCTGGATTTACAAACTCATCTTCTCCTGCTGCTGCTGCTCTCCCAAATTTCCAGAGTCTTTAACAATTCCAAGCTCGGAGATTCCAGGGAAATAAAACTGAAGTTGTAGGGATGGAAATCCTGGAGTGGGACTGCTCCAGAGGCTCCTGGGAGCTGAGCATGGATCTGCTGCTCTCCCTCGTCAGAGCCCTGCAACTGCACTCACCCCTGGAATTTCCCTCCCATTCCCTCCAAAAACGGGCTGGAAAATGGCATTAAATGGAATTTGGGAGGGAACAGCTTTGGGGGGAACCCTTTAAGGGCTGGCCCTGCACGGGGCTCTGCCAGGGTTTTATGGGAAGGAAATCTGCTTTTCCCCCCTGGGTGAGGGGGATCTTATTCCAAGGATGGGCTGCAGGAAGAGTCACAGCTGTGGGAAACTGAGAGGAAAATTAAATGGTCGATTTCCACCCTTTTGGGATGGCACAGCTGCTCTTCATCCCAACAGAATTCCAGACTGGTTTGGGTGGGAAGGGATCTCAAATCCCATCCACGGCAGGGACACCTCCCACTGTCCCAGGCTGCTCCCAGCCCCAGTTTCCAACCTGGCCTTGGGCACTGCCAGGGATCCAGGGGCAGCCACAGCAAATCTGGGAATTCCAGCCCAGCCCCTCCCCACCCTCCCACACAGGAATTCCTAATTCCCAATATCCCACCCAAATCTCCCCTTTTCCAGTCTGAAGCCATTCCCTGTGTCCTGTCCCTCCATGCCTTGTCCCCAGTCCCTCTCCAGCTCTCCTGGAGCCCCTTTAGGCTTCACAAGGAAGCAAAACCATTTTATATATAAAACACAGATATTTTAAACCTAAATATAAACACCTCTGGATGAGGAGGGAGAGAGAAGAAGGGAGAGCAGAAAACAAAACCCTGGATCAGAATCCATCCCAATCAAACATATCCCTGTCATTCCAACCCCTCTTCCAGCCTAATTTAGGACAATCCTGGCTCTTGGCAGCAATGCCCGAGTGCCTCAATGACCTTAAAACCCCAGGAATTTGTTGCAGCTTCCAAGGGAGGTTTCAATCCTCGCCCATTTTTAATGCCGCGGTGCAAAGCGGGGCCTGTCAGGATTGTGATGTAATTATCATCAAGCCTCAGTAAAGGATTTTAAATTAAAGCCAACTCGCTCTGTAAATACTTCGTGTCTCCATTATTGTTCTCTCCTCCTAATGGCTTTTGGCACGGGCCTTGTCAGGGGTTTATTGTACAACCCCCCCCCGGCTGTGCCAGAGCCTGCTATGAATAAATCTCACCCTTCACTGAGCACCAGACGATGGCAAAATGCAACAGCAGAGGGAAAAAAGCAATAAAGAACCATAACAGCTGCCTGTTCTCCTCGGCAGGTTTACATCACCCCCTGATTTAATTTCCTCTTTGTAAAGGCGCAGCTCCCCGCGACAGCGGCGTGAAAGGAAATCAGGGATGTTCACACGGGGCTGTTCTTCCCAAAGAAAAACAAGGAGCTGCGGGGATTCCTCCTCAGAGCTGCCCAGCCTCTCACTGGGGCTCTTGGGGCAGCAAGGGGAGGATTTTCTGAGGAGAAAAATCACTCGGAAGTGTTGGTGCCAAAATGTTGGACCTGTGTGTGATTCTGGTATTACATAATGGAAAGGGAATGGGAATGGGAATGGGAATGGGAGGAATAAAATATTAAGGAAAGCCTCTTCCCAAAAGGGTGCTGGGCACTGCCCAGGCTCCCCAGGGAATGGGCACGGCCCCGAGGCTGCCAGAGCTCCAGGAGCGTTTGGACAGCGCTGCCAGGGATGCCCAGGCTGGGATTGTTGGGGGGTCTGGGCAGGGACAGGAGTTGGGATGATCCCTGGGGGTCCCTCCCAGCTCAGGATGTTCCATGATTCCATGGAAATGAGCTGCACGTGAATTCCTGCTCTGCACTGATCTACCTCTGGAGCTGGAAACCAGGAGATCCAAGTGGCTGAAGTCTCTTCCTAACCCATCCATGGGATTCCTGTGAGACACTGAGGATGAGAAGAGTTCAGTGCAGGACTCAGCCCCAGCTTGCTCCTCCACTGCCCCTCCCAGCTCAACACCTTCCTGGAATTCCAGGAACAGGCAGGGGTGGAATTCCCATCCCTGGAGGGATTTCAAAGCCCTGTGCATGTGGCACTAGGGGACACGGGGCAGTGGTGGCCCGGGCAGTGCTGGGAGACTCCATGACCTCAGAGGGCTTTTCCAGCCTCAAGGATTCCACGATTCCAGCAAACCACCCTGATCCAACAACCTTCACCTTCTGGGGAGAATCCATTAAAACCTTTTCCCTCTTTCTGTTGCCATTCCCAGCAGGAAGAGAAGTCCTGGAGCCATCTCTGGAGGATCAGTTGGGAGTCCTCTCTTCACTCACCCAGGGGTGACCCAGAAGTTTCCTGAGTCGCTCTTGCACCTGAGGGTCTCTTCCTTGACCCTTCCTGCTTTTCCCTTCCGGCTTTTCCCTTCCTTCTTTCCCCCTGTCCCTCAGCATCTCCCAGGCTCTTTTTCTCATCCAGCTCCCTTTTTGCTCCCTGTGCAATTCCTAATGTTCCAAGTCAATGAAGAGCCCTGGATTCAGGGCTCCCCCCCCTTCCTGCAGCTCCTCTGAACAGGGATGGATTTTTCCAGCATTTTCAAAGAGCTGCCAACTTCCCTGAATTCCTTTTTTTCATTTGGGCTCTTTTCCCAAAGGATCTTCCCTCCCAGTTCTGCTTTTATTGGGTTTGGCCATATTGAAGGTCATGGCTGTTTTATTCCCTTGGTTTTTAACGGTCGTTGTTGGGGTTTTTTCCCATTTTTTGTACTTTTTCATCTTCCAACACCTTCCTCCAGCTTGTGACCTCTGTATTCCATGGTCAGGCTTGGAATTCACCTTCTGCCTTAGGATCCAAGCTGGGAACCTCCTCTTTTTTCTCCAAAATCCAGTACTTCAATATTCCCTCTGACCCCTCTTCCTGAATGGCTCAAGAGCTTTTTCTCTCCATTCCCCAGACTGGAAATTTCTGTAGGATTTGAAGTTTCATGCAAACCATTGGATCTGGTCTGGGATTTATGGAGCAGCTCTTGGTCTCCAGTAAGAAAACAAATGCCAAGGGATTGACAGCCACAGAGCCCGGGAAAAGGCAGCTCCGGGAATCCTCTCCCTCCTCCACATCCCTGCGGGATCTTGGTTTTGAGCACAGAGAGAAATAGAAAATTCCCACAGTTTTGCTGTCCCAGCTGGGGTCAATGATTGCGCACATCCCTGCAAGCCTGAGAATTCCAGAGCAGGGATTTGTTGATACATTGCAAAATTGGGATATTGGGATATAAATCCAGTGCAGGGCTAGATGGAATATTGGGAAGGAATTCCTGTGTGGGAGGGTGGGGAGGGGCTGGTCTGGAACTCCCAGATTTGCTGTGGCTGCCCCTGGATCCCTGGCAGTGCCCAAGGCCAGGTTGGACATTGGGGCTTGGAGCAGCCTGGGACAGTGGAAGGTGTCCCTGCCATGGAATGGGATGAGCTTTAAAATCCCTTCCAACCCAAACCATTCTGGGATTCTGTGACTCCCTGAATCTTTCCCACCTCTACTTCTGGCAGCTGTAACAAATTTTTATTTTTCCTTTTTTTTTCAGATTAAATCTATCCAAATTAAGATTCATGAGCACCTCAGGAAAGCAGAATTCTGTTGGATTTTTGGAAAACAAAAACAGAAACAAAAATCCCCTCCAGGGATGGGGATTCCATCAGGCTGGACAGCACTTTCCATGAAGGAATTCTTCATGATATCCAAATTAACTTCTTCTGGCCCAGCCTGAGGCCGTTCCCTCTCCTCCTGTCCCTGTTCCCTGGGAGCAGAGCCCGACCCCCCCTGAGCCCCCTCCTGTCAGGGAGTTGATGATCCCATTGGTTATTGGAAGATCCCAAACCCAGTTAATTAGGAACAACCCAAATTAACAAAAACATCGCGCGCTTCCCTTAATTCCAACTTCCACGAGCAATAAAAGCATCCCATAATTTGCATTATTGGGAACACACGCAATTTGGAGGCATGTTTGGATATGAATCTGATGTGATGGCTTTAGGAAGTTAATTAGGTAATTGCTAAACATCCTAATTGATTTTTAATTACTGAGCGAGGCTCGCAGCAGAGCCCAGCCTGGCAGAGGCCTCTGTCATTTCGGAACAAAAGGAACTTCAGCAGCACTTCAGCATTCCCAGGCTCCCACGTGTCCATGGTTTCTGCACCTTTTCCTAGAAATCCACTGGGATTTGCCCATCCCTTCATTTCCTCCCCGTTTTTGGGATCTTCAGCCAAAAGAGGAAAAGGTGAACAACATCCCAGGAGAAGGAGATTTCCTTAAACTCAGGTTTTTGGAAGCGGAGGTTGGAATTAGATGATCTTTAAGGTCCCTTTCAGCTCCAACCATTCCATAAATCCAAATCCAGGACCAGACCCAGCCAAATCCACAGGTCTGACACTGGGATTAATTTACAGTTTTCATTTTTATTTAGGCTTTCCCAGATGTGCTGTGATCCCACATATTCATCCTCTGCAAGCCACCCCCATTCCCTGAGCATGAGCACATCCAGAGGAATTCTGGAGGAATCCTGGAATCTCCTGGATTGGTGGAAAGCCTCAGTGCCTGATTTTCACAGGTGGAATTCCAGACTGGTTTGGCTGGGAAGGGACCTTAAAAACCCATCCCATCCCAACCCTGTGCCATGGCAGGGACACCTCCCAATGTCCAACCTGGCCTTGGGCACTGCCAGGGATCCAGAGGCAACCACCACAGCAAATCTGGGAATTCCAGCCCAGCCCCTCCCCACCCTCCCACACAGCAATTCCCGATTCCCAATATCCCATCCATCCCTGCTCTCTGGCAGTTGGCAGCCATTCCCTGTGTCCTGTCCCTCCATGCCTTGTCCCCAGTCCCTCTCCAGCTCTCCTGGAGTCCCTTCAGGTTCCACCTCCTTCCTGACAATTCCCCTTCCCAGCGATCAAATTCCCAGGAGTGGCCCCGCAGGAACTTTGACTCTGTGACATCTCTGGGAGCCTCTGGATGGGTTTTGTAAAGCTGTAGCTGAATAAAAACAGAATAAAAATGGAATAAAAATGGAATAAAAATGGAATAAAAACTGAGTAAAAATGAATAAAAACACCTCTCCAGCAGCCCAGGGCCTCTGGGGCAGGGATGGATGGGTGGATGGATGGAGGGATGGATGGATGGATGGATGGAGGGATGGATGGAGGGATGGATGGATGGATGGATGGAGGGATGGATGGATGGATGATGGATGGATGGGTGGATGGATGATGGATGGATGGGTGGATGGATGGATGGATGGATGGAGGGATGGATGGATGGAATATTCGAACTCCTGTGCCACAGACAAGGTTTTACACATTTCAAGTGAGGCTGCTTTTCCTGCTTTTCCTGATGAATGACCTGCACCAGGATTTATGGAGCTGAGGTGTGGAACTCTGGCTGCTTGGCTGAACTGCTTGGAATGAGCTCCTTGGGATACTCCGAGGTGTTTCCACGGAATTCTGAGGGCAGGGAAGTCCCACAGCATGGAGATGCACCGTGCCCTGTGGGAGATGTGGGAATTTCCTGGCTGGAAGGGATTTCCTCTTGTTTTTTTGAAAAATGAATTAGAAGACATTTTAGTTTCATGATTTCATTCCAGGAACAGCTCATGGATTTCATTCCACAGCTTCCAGTGGAATTCCTGAGATAGCCAGGAAAGGGAAAGGCTCCCAGTGGCCACCAGTTTGTCATGGATGTCCACAGGAGGATCAGTGGGAGAGCCCAGTGCTCTGCAAAGCCATGAAAAGCCCCTCCACTGTCCTTTCCCCATGGAAAATCCATGGATGTGAGCATGGAGCACCCAAAGCTGGGGAATCAAACCCAAAATTATGGGCAAATCCAGTGTGGGAATCCAAACACCTGTAGGATTTTGTGCAGGATTCTGTATGTCAAAGCTTTGCCCAAAAGTCTCTTGTCAAAACCACAAAATCATGGAGAAATCCAGCATGGGAATCCAATTCCCTGTAGGATTTTGTGTTTCAAAGCTTTTCCCAAAAGTCTCTCATCAAAACCACAAAACTATGGAGAATTCCAAGGTGGGAATCCAAATCCCTGTAGGATTTTGTGCAATATTCTGTATGTCAAAGCTTTTCCCAAAAGTCTCTTGTCAAAATTATGGACAACTCCAGTGTAGGAATCCAAATATTTGTAGGATTTTGTGCAGGATTCTGTGTTTCAAAGCTTTTCCCAAAAATCTCTTGTCAAAACCACAAAAATATGGAGAATTCCAAGGTGGGAATCCAACAACTTCCTTTACATTGAATTATTTAGCATAAAATCCATGCCGTGAAGTGCAATTTCTCCATTAAAGTTTCGTCCATTCCAGGGAAGCACAACTCACATAATAGGAAATTAATGAGAGAGATGGATTAGGGCATTATTTTCCCTCTGACAAATTAATGGATGTTACGACGGATTTTGAGCAGGCGTCGTTAGCAAATGGAAAAAATTGCTCCAATTAAAAATGAACCCTGAGGCTCAGCCACCAAAACCCCATTGTCAAAATGGAAATATTTCCCATGGAGTGTTTCACAAAGAGGAGGAGGAGAAGGAGATTGAAAAAATTTGACATTGCAGGAGCAGAAGGATGAAAACTTCGTTTAATTTGGGGTGTGACATTTGTGTGGTTGGGAGAGGGGATTGGGAAGGGTCGTCCAAGGTTGATGGAACCAAACTTTGAATGGAATAAAGAGAAGGAAGCTCCTTCATGGATCTTGATGCAGGAGGTACCTTGTAATAAAAGGTGCCTTGTGCTGATTTTAGGCAGAGTTTGTGAAGTTTTAAAAAACACCTTCAGACTTCCGTGCTTTTAAGATGCAGCATTTGAATGTCACACATTCACTGAGGAATTGCTGACGTGGAGACACAGCTTCTCCTAAGAATACAAAGTATTTTTATATCAGTGCCCTGCAAAGCCACAAAGAACCCCTTCCCTGTCCTTTCCCCATGGAAAATCCATGGATGTGAGCATGAAGCACCCAAAGCTGGAGAATAAAACACAAAATTATGGAGAAAGCGAGCGTAAAGTAAAAATACACCTAAAATTGGTTTTTGAGTGTGCAGACAGCACAGATCCTTGTCCAACATGGAGGTTGGGAAGGGAAAGTGACTTCCCACCCCAGCTCCTTTGGGATTCTGGATTTGGTGTCGAGGAACCTTGTAACAAAAGGTGCCTTGTGCTGTTTTTAGCCAGAGTTTGTGAAGTTTTAAAAAACACCTTCAGACTTCCGTGCTTTTAAGATGCAGCATTTGAATGTCACGCATTCACTGAGGAATTGCTGATGTGGAGACACAGCTTCTCCTAAAAGTACAAAACATTTTTATTTTTCCATGAAATAATGCAAAAATACATCTCAAATTGATTTTTGAGTGTGCAGACAGCACAGATCCTTGTCCAATATGGAGGTTGGGAAGGGGCTGTGACTTCCCACCCCAGCTCCTTTGGGATTCTGGATACTGTGTCCTGAAAATCCCTTATTCCTTGGAAAATCCCTTATTCCTTGGAAAATCCCCTTTTCCTGCCAGCTGAGCAGGCAGGATGCTTCCCTCACAATTCCCACACAATTCCAGTGTGGGAATCTGGTGTGAGAATTCAAATCCAGTGGCATTTTGCAGGACCAGGGTTTGAATGTGACATAAATCCTCCCCCAGTCTGTAATTAAAGCTCCTAACGAGCCCTGGGGCACGCGGGACCTGCCAGGCTCTGGCAGGTATGGGATGAGCGTCAGGATAACTCTTTTTTCCAAGGAAAATTCATGGCAGGGCCCTCAGATTGCTGTGGAGCTTTGCCACAGCGCGTGGCCAAGGAATTACTGTCCCATTTGCAGCCTGGGGAAGGCTTTAGATCACTTGGGCTGAGCTCAAAACATGAAATTTTAGCCTCTGCTCCTGTACAGAGCCCGAGGTTGGGTCTGGCCACAGCACAGCCACATTTCCTTGGCAGGAAATTCCCACTTTTCCCGTATTTTATCATTCTTGCAGCTGACCCCACGTGACCTTTTATTCATTTGCAGTTAATCCTTGCTCAGTCTTCAAAAATTTATTTACAAACAGTATTTAATTATTGATTCTATTGGTTTATCATGGAATCGTGGAATGATTTGGGTAGGAAAAGGACCTTAAATCCCATCTCATTCCACCCCTGCCATGTCAGGGACACCTCTCACTGTCCCAGCTTGTCCTGTGTCAATCCACAGCGGGATTTGGGAGCCCCAGGATGGATTAATTTGGTTGTTTTCCTTTAATTTTTTAAAAGCTTTGAAATTTTTCATTTATTTCATTTTACTGATTTAATTATTCATTGGGTTGAAGTGCAGAGAAGTGGAGGAGGGCTCTAATTTAAATTTAATTTTATATTATGCACTTTGTATAAAATAAAGTGAATTCCAAAGGAAACAAATTAGAGAATTGTCAAAGAATCCTGGAATGGTTTGGGTTGGAAATGATTTTAGGGATCATCCAGTGTCAGCAGGGACACCTCCCACCGTCCCAGGCTGCTCCAAGCCCCAGTGTCCAACCTGGCCTTGGGCACTGCCAGGGATCCAGGGGCAGCCACAGCAAATCTGGGAATTCCAGCCCAG
>JAVTVJ010010160.1:0-11470 GCA_034509425.1 Eopsaltria australis | reverse complement strand
TGGCAGCTTGGGTCTGCGAGGAATCTTGATCCATGCGGAATTTCAGGAGGCATCCGGGAGCAGAGTGCCTTAGGGCCGGGACACAAAAAGTGTCCCTTTCTCTGGGAAAGAGAACTCTGCCCCCCACTTTCTTGATGTCAGTTTGGAGGAGGGTTTTGGCCCTGCAAGGGCAGCCAACGTCCTTGTCGGTGGCAGATTGGGTCTGTGAGGGATCTTGATCCATGCGGAATTTCAGGAGGCATCCGGGAGCACAGTGCCTTAGGGCCGGGACACAAAAAGTGTCCCTTTTCTCTGAGAAAGGGAGCTCTGCCCCCCAGTTTCTTGATGTCAGTTTGGAGGAGGGTTTTGGCCCTGCAAAGGCAGCCAGGGTCCTTGTTGGTGGCAGCTTGGGTCTGTGAGGGATCTTGATCCATGCGGAATTGAAGAGGCGGCTGTCGACTCTCAGGCATGGGTCCTACGATAAAAGTGATGGAACTTATCCACGTGAAAGAAAACTCAGTCTCCCAAATCCATGATACCAGTTTTAAGGAGGCATTTAGCCCTACAATTGCAGCCTGAGTTCTAGTTGATGGCAGCTTGCGTCAGCCAGTAATCTTGATCCATACGGAATTTCAGGAGGCGTCCGGGAGCAGAGTGCCTTAGGTCCGGGACACAAAAAGTGTCCCTTTTCTCTGAGAAAGGGAACTCTGCCCCCCACTTTCTTGATGTCAGTTTGGAGGAGGATTTGGCCCTGCAAGGGCAGCCATGGTCCTTCTCGCTGGTACCTTGGGTCTGCGAGGAATCTTAATCCATAAGGAATTTCAGCATGCGGCTGTCAACTCCCAGACATGGGGCCTTCGATACAAACAATGGTGCTTTTCCACGTGAAAGAAAACTCAGTCTCCCAAATCCATGATGCCAATTTTTAGGAGGCATTTAGCCCTACAATTGCAGCCAGAGTTCTAGTTGATGGCAGCTTGGGTCTGGGAAGGATCTTTGATCCAGCGGCATTTCAGGTGGCGTCCGGGAGCACAGTGCTCTTAGGGCCGGGACACAAAAAGTGTCCCTTTTCTCTCTGAGAAAGAGAACTCTGCCCCCCAGTTTCTTGATGTCAGTTTGGAGGAGGGTTTTATTCCGCAAGGGCAGCCAGTGTCCTTGTCGGTGGCAGCTTGTGTCTCTGAGGGATCTTGCTCCATGCGGAATTTGAAGAGGCGGCAGTCGACTCACAGACAGGGGGCCAACGAATCAAATGATGGCACTTATTCACGTGAAAGAAAACTTAGGCCCCCAGATTCATGATGTCGGCTTGGTGGAGGGTTTTGGCCCTACAAATGCAACCAGAGTCCTGGTTGATGGCAGCTTGCGTGAGGGAATAATCTTGATCCCTACGGAATTTCAGGTGGCGTCCGGGAGCACAGTGCCTTAGGGCCGGGACACAAAAAGTGTCCCTTTTCTCTGAGAAAGAGAACTCTGCCCCCCACTTTCTTGATGCAGTTTGGAGGAGGGTTTTGGCTCTGCAAGGGCAGCCAGGGTCCTTGTCGGAGGCAGCTTGAGTCTGCGAGGGATCTTGATCCATGTGGAATTTCAGCAGCAGTAGGGAGCATAGTGCCTTAGGGCCGGGACACAAAAAGTCTCCCTTTTCTCTGAGAAAGAGAACTCTGCCTCCCACTTTCTTGATGTCAGTTTGGAGGAGGGTTTTGGCCCTGCAAGGGCAGCCAGGGTCCTTGTCGGTGGCAGCTTGGGTCTGCAAGGAATCTTAATCCATGCGGAATTTCAGAATGCGGCTGTCAACTCCCAGATATGTGGGCTTCGATTCAAACACTGGCACATTTCCATGTGCAAGAAAACTCAGTCCCCCAGATCCATGATGCCAGTTTTTAGGAGGCATTTAGCCCTACAATTGCAGCCAGAGTTCTAGTTGATGGCAGCTTGGTCTGGGAAGGATCTTGATCCGTACGGTGTCAGGTGGCGTCCGGGAGCACAGTGCCTTAGGGCCGGGACACAAAAAGTCTCCCTTTTCTCTGAGAAAGAGAACTCTGCCCCCACTTTCTGGATGTCAGTTTGGAGGAGGGTTTGCCCCGCAAGGGCAGCCAGGGTCTCTAATGGTGGCAGCTTGGGTCTGTGAGGATCTTGCCCATGTGAATTTGAAGACGGCAGTTGGATTCTCAGACATGGGGGCCTACGATACAAATGATGGCACTTATCCACGTGAAAGAAAACTTAGGTCTCGAAATTCATGATGTTATTTGCGGAGGATTTTGCTTTTACAATTGCAGCCAGAGCTCTAGCTGATGGCAGCTTGGGTCTGGGAAGGATCTTGATCCATGCGGCATTTCAGGTGGCGTCCGGGAGCAGAGTGCCTTAGGGCCAGGACACAAAAGTGTCCCTTTTCTCTGAGAAAGAGAACTCTGCCCCCCAGTTTCTTGATGCAGTTTGGAGGAGGGTTTTGGCCCTGCAAGGGCAGCCAGGGTCCTTGTCGGTGGCAGCTTGGGTCTGTGATGGATCTTGCTCAATGCGGAATTCGAAGAGGCGGCAGTTGATACCCAGACATGGGGCCTACGATACAAATGATGGCACTTATCCACGTGAAAGAAAACTCAGTCTCCAAAATCCATGATGCCAGTTTTAAGGGGGCATTTATTCCTACAATTGCAGCCAGAGTTCTAGTTGATGGCAGCTTGCGTCAGCCAGTAATCTTGATCCATACGGAATTTCAGGTGGCGTCTGGGAGCAGAGTGCCTTAGGGCCGGACAAAAGTGTCCCTTTTCTCTAGAGAAGAGAACTCTGCCCCCCACTCTCTTGATGTCAGTTTGGAGTGGAGGGTTTGGCCCTGAAAGGGCAGCCAGGGTCCTTTTGCTCGTCAGTGGCAGCTTTGGGTCTGGCGAGGAATCTTGATCCATGAATTTCAGCAGGCAGCAGGGAGAACAGTGCCTTAGGTCAGACACACAAAAGTGTCCCTTTTCTGGGAAAGAGAACTTGCTCGCTTTCTCTGGACGTCAGCTTCCAGGGAGGGTTTTGGCCCTGCAGCAAGGGTGCCAGGGTCCTTAAATGGTGCAGCTTGGGTCTGTGAGGGATCTTGATCCATGGAATTTCAGGAGGCATCCGGAGCACAGTGCCTTAGGGCCTGGACAAAGTGTCCCTTTCTCTGAGAAAGGGAACTCTGCCCCAATTTCTGACGTCAGTTTGGTGGAGGGTTTTGGCCCTGCAAGGGCAGCCAGGGTCCTTCGCGGTGGTAGCTTGTGTCTGTGAGGGATCTTGATCCATGCGGAATTGAAGAGGCAGCTGTCGACTCTCAGGCATGGGTCCTACGATAAAAGTGATGGAACTTATCCACGTGAAAGAAAACTCAGTCTCCCAAATCCATGATGCCAGTTTTAAGGAGGCATTTAGCCCTACAATTGCAGCCTGAGTTCTAGTTGATGGCAGCTTGCGTCAGCCAGTAATCTTGATCCATACGGAATTTCAGGTGGCGTCCGGGGGCAGAGTGCCTTAGGGCCGGGACACAAAAAGTGTCCCTTTTCTCTGAGAAAGAGAACTCTGCCCCCCACTTTCTTGATGTCAGTTTGGAGGAGGGTTTTGGCCCTGCAAGATCAGCCTGTGTCCTTGTCGGTTTTAGCTTGGGTCTTTGAGGGATCTTGCTCCATTCGGAATTTTCAGAGGCGGGTGTCGACTCCCAGACATGGGGTCTTCGATACAAACAATGGCGCTTTTCCATGTGAAAGAAAACTCAGTCCTCCAGATCCATGATACCAGCTTTTAGGAGGCATTTAGCCCTACAATTGCAGCCAGAGTTCTAGTTGATGGCAGCTTGGGTCTGGGAAGGATCTTGATCTGTGCGGTGTCAGGTGGCGTCCGGGAGCACAGTGCCTTAGGGCCGGGACACAAAAAGTGTCCCTTTTCTCTGAGAAAGAGAACTCTGCCCCACTTTCTTGATGTCAGTTTGGAGGAGGGTTTTGGCCCTGCAAGGGCAGCCAGGGTCCTTGTCGGTGGCAGCTTGGGTCTGTGAGGGATCTTGATCCATGCGGAATTTCAGAATGCGGCTGTCCACTCCCAGATATGTGGCCTTCGATTCAAACACTGGCACATTTCCATGTGAAAGAAAACTCAGTCCCCCAGATCCATGATGCCAGTTTTTAGGAGGCATTTAGCCCTAATATTGCAGCCAGAGTTCTAGTTGATGGCAGCTTGGGTCTGGGAAGGATCTTGATCCGTGCGGCATTTCAGGTGGCGTCCGGGAGCACAGTGCCTTAGGGCCGGGACACAAAAAGTGTCCCTTTTCTCTGAGAAAGAGAACTCTGCCCCCACTTTCTTGAGCGTCAGTTTGGAGTGAGGGTTTTGGCCCCTGCAAGGGCAGCCAGGGTCCTAGTCAGTGGCAGCTTGGGTATGTGAGGGATCTTGCTCCATGCGGAATTTGAAGAGGCGGCAGTCGACTCCCAGACAGGGGGCCTGCGATACAAATGATGGCACTTTTCCACGGGAAAGAAAACTTAGGCCCCCAGATTCATGATGTTGGTTTGGTGGAGGGTTTTAGCCCTACAAATGCAACCAGAGTCCTGGTTGATGGCATGTTGCGTCAGCGAATAATCTTGATCCATACGGAATTTCAGGTGGCGTCCGGGAGCAGAGTGCCTTAGGGCGGGGCCACAAAAAGTGTCCCTTTTCTCTGAGAAAGAGAACTCTGCCCCCCAGTTTCGTGATGTCAGTTTGGAGGAGGGTTTTGGCCCTGCAAGGGCAGCCGGGTCCCTGTCGGTGGCAGCTTGGGTCTGCGAGGAATCTTGATCCATACGGAATTTGAAGACGCAGCAGGGAGCAGAGTGCCTTAGGGCCGGGACACAAAAAGTGTCCCTTTTCTCTGAGAAAGCGAACTCTGCCCGCCCCCCCAGTTTCTTGATGTCAGTTTGGAGGAGGGTTTTGCCCTGCAAGGGCAGCCAGGGTCCCTGTGGTGCAGCTTGGGTCTGCGAGGAATCTTGATCCATATCAGAATATCAGGAGGAAGCCGGGAGGCAGAAGTGCCTAGGGCCGAAACAAAAAGTGGTCCCTTTCTCTGAAGAAAGAGAAACTTGCCCCTTCCAGTTTCTTGATGTCAGTTTGGAGGAGGGTTTTGGCCCTGCAAGGGCAGTCAGTGTCCTTTTGGGTGGCAGCTTGGGTCTGCGAGGAATCTTAATCTGTGCGGAATTTCAGCATGAGGCAGTCAACTCCCAGATATGTGGCCTTCGATGCAAACAATGGCGCATTTCCAATTGAAAGAAAACTCAGTCCCCCAGATGCATGATGCCAGTTTTAGGAGGCATTTAGCCCTACAATTGCAGCCAGAGTTCTAGCTGATGGCAGCTTGGGTCTGGGAAGGATCTTGATCCATGCGGCATGTCAGGTGGCGTCCGGTGTTGCCTTTTCCCCCAGCCTGGAAAAGAAACTCGAGATCATTTTAGCAAGGAGGTAATATAAAAGGGGATCTTTATTTTGAAGGTCTTCAGGAGCAGTTATGGAAAGGTGTCCATAAAAGCCCAGCCCCTCCAGGGGTGAGTACATATTTATAGCTTTTAGGAAATTAGCATAATTAAGAGCACCAATAAGGAGAACAAGTGGCGATTCAATTCCCCCTCAGGTCCAGCCCCTTCCCTGGAGCCCCCCTCTCAGCACTGGCTGCACTCTGCTTATGAAAATGTACCTCAGAGTTGTTCTCGGCCTTGGTTCCCAGGAAGAACTGAGATAGGACAGGGCCTTGCAACCCCCTGGGGCTTGGAGCTCTGGAATTTGTTTTGTCTTTCTGCTTAGGGAAAGGCTATGGAAAGGTACTGGAAAAACTAGCTATTAATATAGTAGGCTACAGAGCCACAAAAATATGGGCAGAGAGTACAGAGAACATATAAAAGAAAAAAGGCAGAAACCAAACGGCATCATTCCCCCCTTTTTTAGAGACTAACAAGACTTTGTCTTGTCTAGTCTCTACTCTGCATTCAACCATACCTCTGGTTTATACAACTGGCTATCCCACTAGTTGTTACACAGATGCTAATTATAACTACAGTTACTATGAACATTTCTTTTATCTAGGTTCAGTTTGGTAACCATGAAGTGAGTGTACTGAAGATATTCAAGGTTCAGTTAGCTCTTTTGAGAGTTACTTGGTGTAGAATTTGAGTTTGCTTTCAAATTTCAACCAAATTTCTAAAAAAAATTTTCATTCAGATTTGCATAAGAACAACAACTAGTGTTAATGATTTTGTGGCTAGTAGGAAATTAAGAGCTATTTTGTTTTGTCAACAGCCTTTAATATGATTAAACATTACATTTGAAATCACAGCTCCATGGGCACAGGCCCAATCTTTATCTTGGGGCAAAACTTACCAGGCCAGATTCTCAACTTTGACAAGTTGTCCTTATGAAGAGCTTTTGGATACATTTTGGACTAGAGTTACATGCAATTTTTAGGACCAAATTTGAATCACGGTTACCAACTGTACAGATAAGAGGTACAAAAGAACAGTTTAAATCAGATCATCTCAATTTGTATCAGTCTCTGTTTTCTGGCTGTCTATGGAGCAGACGTCTTCTTAACTCTGGAGCAGTGAATTCAAGGCTCTCTGCCAGCAGCTTTGCATTTGGGGAGGGTAGTCAGGACTTGGAATGACTCTTTTTACTTAGCTCGTAAGATTACTGTCCCTTCATTCAACATAGACTCAGTCTCTAGGCTTGAATAGTTGCTAGTCTCCTTCCTTTCTAGATGACTTTGCTCAGTTCTAGATCTTTCATTGATATAATCAGTAGCTTTTGTGATGGTAGCATTTGATGTAACACTTCCTCATGTTACCTGGTTCGTGTTGTTACTGCAATAACCTGTCTTTTGTTTGCCATCTCGCATGAAGCTGCTCTCATCTGCCTACAGCTCCCAGGCTGGCACATCTTTCAGGTCTGCTCTGCTGGAATGGTCTGCAAACAGTCAGACTTAAATACAGTATCAGTTAGTGCTGGGAACAGACATACTAGGATTGACAGCAAACGTTTTCAGAATAACATTATCCAGTTTCAGTAGCATGGCATAGGGTCCATGTCTTCTATGTTCACAGAAGAAACTTACAGTGGGTTGCATGGAACTGTTGGATGTATCAATTCTTGGCTGCTGGTTGGATGCAGCAATTTTCAGTTGCTGACTGCCCTAGTTCTCCAGTTTCAGGATTATTTTACATAATAGTAAAGAGTCCTTGGTCTTTTTACTCACAAGGATACAGGAGAAGGTCTTTTACAAAATTAAAACTCAGTAGAACGATCTCTAGATATTTGTTAACACAGGACTCTGCTTACTTATAGCATGGTTTAAGGGGAGCCTAAAAACGGCTTCTTGTTCTTTGGGCTCGGTGTGTCCCTTTTGAGTGCTTACCAGAGCAGACAAAGAGCGCTCGCTGCCCTCGCACGGCCGGGGACGGGCGCGGCATGCGGGCACCCCGCCCAGGGGCACCCCCGGCTCGCCCGCGCTCGGCCCGTGCTGCTGCTCACAGCGGCTCTCGGGTGTCCTTAACACAAGCTCGTTACTGTGGAAAGTGCGATAGGGCCGTTCCTGCTCTTACATCTCACACTCCCGGCCCGCTCTGGGCCTGTGCGGGCGGGGCCCAGGAGCAGCGAGTGAGCTGGGCCGTGGCCGCGCAGCGGCGGCCCCGCTCCGCCAGAGCAAGGGCCGAAGCAGCGCAGCGCGGCCCCGCCTCCGCCAGAGCAGGGCGAAGCGCGAAAGCGGCAGCCCCGGTCCCGGTTCGCTTCTGGGACCGCTCCCCCGGCATCCCCCGGCCGTGACCAGGGCAATGGTAGGAATCACTTCCGCCCCTCTCAGAGCGGCTGGTGCCCCGCTTCTGTCACGGGGGAGTGACCGCCCTGCTCGCGGAGCCGTCCCGGAAGTCCGGGAGTCGCCCTTGCCTTAAAAACTTGGAAAAACTTTTTACAGATGGAACATAGAAAGTGGGGGCTTCTCCCCCTTCCCGTACAATGGTGCGACCCGAGCTTTCTCGGCCGTTCTCACAAACTGCTGGAAGCGAGATCTCTCCCTCGCCTCCCACTAAGGAGCAGGCTGGACACCCAGCCTCTCCCAGACCGTGGAAGCGAGGATCTCTCCCTCGCCGCCCACTCAGGAGCAGGCTGGACACCCAGCCTCTCCACAGACCTGTAGGAAGCGAGGATTTCTCACTCGCCTCCCACCAAGGAGCAGGCTGGGCACCCAGCCGCTCCACCAAACCTGTAGGAAGTGGGAATCTCTCCCCAGCTTCCCACCAAGGAGCAGGCTGGGCACCCAGCCGCTCCACAAACCTGTAGGAAGTGGGAATCTCTCCCCAGCCTCCCACCAAGGAGCAGGCTGGACACCCAGCCGCTCCACATACCTGTAGGAAGCGGGGCCCATCCCCCACCTCCTACCAAGAAGCAGACCAGGCCTCCCCCGGCCTCTCCATGCCCAGATGTCTCCAGGCCAGCTTTCAATTCAAAACTCGCATGTGCTAAACATGAATTAAACTTTCGCACTGTGATTTGCTTTTCTCTACCAGTGAACAATCTCAGCCGAGATCACACACCCGCCTCCTCCCCACCAGCCGATCTCTGGGGCAGGTTGGAAAATCGGCAAAAGGAAAAACTTGGAGAAATGATTTCAAAAGCAAATTTTCTCACCACCACGCCAGGTTGTCCTGGGATCGCTAACAATTACTGACTTTAAACAGATACACAATACATAAACAATACACACACATACAAACTACACACTACACAACGAAAAGAACCACCTTTTTACTACCTCCTGTGGGATCTTGGAACCATGGTGTCTCGACCTCAAGCCCGTGGCAGGGAATTCTTTAGATTGCTGTCAGAAAGGAATTCCTTGCAGGATGTTTTCGGTCCAGAGGAAGGGTACCAGGTTCTCGTGTCCCTTCTGGGTGTGCCAATTAACTGTTGCCTTTTCCCCCAGCCTGGAAAAGAAACTCGAGATCATTTTAGCAAGGAGGTAATATAAAAGGGGATCTTTATTTTGAAGGTCTTCAGGAGCAGTGATGGAAAGGTGTCCATAAAAGCCCAGCCCCTCCAGGGGTGAGTACATATTTATAGCTTTTAGGAAATTAGCATAATTGATTAAGAGCACAAATAAGGAGAACAAGTGGCGATTCAATTCCCCCTCAGGTCCAGCCCCTTCCCTGGAGCCCCCCTCTCAGCACTGGCTGCACTCTGCTTATGAAAATGTACCTCAGAGTTGTTCTCGGCCTTGGTTCCCAGGAAGAACTGAGATAGGACAGGGCCTTGCAACCCCCTGGGGCTTGGAGCTCTGGAATTTGTTTTGTCTTTCTGCTTAGGGAAAGGGTATGGAAAGGTACTGGAAAAACTAGCTATTAATATAGTAGGCTACAGAGCCACAAAAATATGGGCAGAGAGTACAGAGAACATATAAAAGAAAAAAGGCAGAAACCAAACGGCATCACGGAAAAAGCACAGTGCCTTCGGGCCGGACCGAAAGTGTCCCTTTTCCTCTGAGAAAGAGAACTCTGCCCCCAGTTTCTTGATGTCAGTTTGGAGGAGGTTTGGCTTGCCAAGGGCAGCCGGGTCCTTGTTGTGGCAGATTGGGTCTGCGAGGAATCTAATCCATGCGGAATTTCAGCAGCGGCTGTCAACTCCCGATAATGTGGCCTTCGATGCCAACATGGCGGCATTTCCATGTGAAAGAAAACTCAGTCCCCTCAGATGCATGATGCAGTTTTTAGGAGGGCATTTAGCCCTAACAAATTGGCAGCCAGAGTTCTAAGCTGATGGCAGCTTGGGTCTGGAAGGATGCTGATCCATGCGGCATTCAGGTGGTGTCCCGGGAGCAGAGTGCCTTAGGGCCGGACACAAAAAGTGTCCGCTTTCTCTGAGAAAGATAGCTCTGCCCCCCAGTTTCTTGATGTCAGTTTGGAGGAGGGTTTTGGCCCTGCAAGGGCAGCCAGTGTCCTAGTCGGTGGCAGCTTGGGTCTGCGAGGGATCTTGGTCCATGCGGAATTTGAAGAGGCGGCAGTCGACTCCCAGACATGGAGCCTACGACACAAATGATGGCACTTTTCCACGTGAAAGAAAACTTAGGCCCCCAGATTCATGAGGTCGGTTTGGTGGAGGGTTTTGGCCCTACAAATGCACCCAGAGTCCTGGTTGATGGCATCTTGCGTCAGCGAATAATCTGGATCCATACGGAATTTCAGGTGGCGTCCAGGAGCAGAGTGCCTTAGGGCCAGGACACAAAAAGTGTCCCTTTTCTCTGAGAAAGAGAACTCTGCCCCCCAGTTTTGTGATGTCAGTTTGGAGGAGGGTTTTGGCCCTGCAAGGGCAGCCAGGGTCCCTGTCGGTGGCAGCTTGGGTCTGCGAGGAATCTTGATCCATACGGAATTTGAAGACGCAGCAGGGAGTAGAGTGCCTTAGGGCCGGGCCACAGCAAAAAGTGTCCCTTTTCTCTGAGAAAGAGAACTCTGCCCCCCAGTTTCTTGATGTCAGTTTGGAGGAGGGTTTTGGCCCTACCAGGGCAGCCAGGGTCCCTGTCGGTGGCAGCTTGGGTCTGCGAGGAATCTTAATCCATGCGGGATTTCAGCATGCGGCTGTCAACTCCCAGATATGTGGCCTTCGATGCAAACAATGGCGCATTTCCATGTGAAAGAAAACTCAGTCCCCCAGATGCATGATGCCAGTTGTTAGGAGGCATTTAGCCCTACAATTGCAGCCAGAGTTCTATTTGATGGCAGCTTGGGTCTGGGAAGGATCTTGATCCCTGCGGCATTTCAGGTGAGGACTGGGAGCAGAGTGCCTTAGGGCCGGGACACAAAAAGTGTCCCTTTTCTCTGAGAAAGAGAACTCTGCCCCCCAGTTCTTGATGTCAGTTTGGAGGAGGGTTTTGGCCCTGCAAGGGCAGCCAGGGTCCTTGTTGGTGGCAGCTTGGGTCTGCGAGGAATCTTGATCCATACGGAATTGAAGAGGCGCATCGACTCCAGACTGGGGCCTAACAACACAAATGATGGCAACCTTTTCCGACGTGAAAGAAACTTAGGCCCCCAGATTCCATGATGTCCGGTTTGGTGGAGGGTTTGGCCCTACATATGCAGACCGAATCCTGGTTGATGGGCAATCTGCGTCCCCCAGCGATAATTCTTGACCATATTGGAATTTCAGGGGCGTCTGGGGGGAAAAGAAGAGTGCCTTAGGGCCAGGACACAAAAAGTGCCCTTTTTCTCTGAGAAAGAGAACATCTGCCCCCGCAGTTTCGTGATGTCAGTTTGGAGGAGGGTTTGCCCTGTAAACAAAACAAGGGCAGCCAGGATCCTTGTCGGTGGCAGCTTGGGTCTGCGAGGAATCTTGATCCATACGGATTCTCAGGAGGAAGCAGGGAGCACAGTGCCTTAGGGCCGGGACACAAAAAGTGTCCCTTTTCTCTGAGAAAGAGAACTCTGCCCCCCAGTTACTTGATGTCAGTTTGGAGGACGGTTTTGGCTCTGCAAGGGCAGCCAGG
>JAVTVJ010010140.1:0-18575 GCA_034509425.1 Eopsaltria australis | reverse complement strand
AGGCCCTGCCCTGTCACCCCAGGCCTAGATGGCCCCAGCAGGCCGAGCCAGCTTGGCCGAGCCAAGCAGAGACTTTGAGAGCGTCTGGCATTCAGCTCGGACGTGTTCAAGCAGCCTGGCAAAGAGCACGTGATCCTCACTGCCGGAGAGAGAGAGACAGAAATTAACTCTCTCCATGCCTGGACTAAACTCACAGACACCCATCCTTCCTCGCAGAGAGAGGAACGAGTGAGGACATCTACATAGTGCAGCGCAGAGACTTTACAGTCAGTGAGGAAAGCAGAACTGATACTCACAAGGAGGTGCATGGGAAGTTGCTTCAAGAGTGAAGCTGAAAACTCTTTTAGAGAACCATGGTTGGGGACTGAGCTAATAAATTCTCTGTAATAGATGAAGATATAGTCCAAAGGGGGATGTGAGGTTCTTATTGCAGCCAATGAACTGAAATACCTAAGTACAGACAAGTAAGTGTTGGAAAAGTACAGCCTGATGAGAAACTAAAACTGAGAAAGAGGAGAGGCTGTGACCCAGAGGTGGGGAAAGAGGGGGAGGCTGAGGAGTTTGTTCTGGTTTTTCTTAATTTTTTTTTGTTTTCCCTTTGTCTTAAATATATTAATAAAACTTCTTTGTACTTTATAAAGTTTGAGCCTGCTTTGCCTACTCCTAATCCTCATCTCACAACAAACAATCATGTAAATATAAGTAAGTGTACTAACATTTAACCACAAACCAAAATAAACGAACAAAAACCACAACAGGGGGTTGGGGACAGGTGGGGACAGAGGGATGGGGATGGGACCAAATCCCAAAATTCCAGCAGAAGAACCAATATCAGCAGCGCCAGCACCACCAGTGTTAGGAGATTTGGCACAGAAATAGGTGCCGGAATCCTCGTCCTTGAGGCCATTCATGGTCAGCGTCACCGAGCTCTGCCCGTTGTCCCTCGTGATCGTGAACCGGCCCCGAACGGACGGTGCGTATCTGGTGCTGCCACCACTGTCGGTGATAGTCGCAACGTATTCCAGCCCCTTCCCAGGGGCCTGGCGATGCCAGCCCATTCCGAATTGCCCGAAATCGAAGCCGGTGGCACGGCAGACGAGAGTCAGGGACCCCCCGGGGGGCCGGAGGTCCCCCCCGCACTCCAGCAGGGTCACGGCCGCCCGCAGCCCTGCGGGAAAAAGGGGAGATGGGGATGAGGCGCCGGATCCGGGCGTGTCCCGGGCTGGGCCTCGCGCTCCGGAGGCGGCCGGGACCCACCTGGGAGGGCCAGCAGGGCCAGGATCAGGAGGCTGCTCCAGGAGTTCCATTTGGGGCCAACAATGAAGATTTTGGGTCAACAACTGAGATTTGGGGCCAACACTCAGGATTTGGGGTCAATGGTTGAGTTTTCCTCATCCCCATCTCCCCTTTTTCCCGCAGGGCTGCGGGCGGCCGTGACCCTGCTGGAGTGCGGGGGGGACCTCCGGACCCCCGGGGGGTCCCTGACTCTCCTCTGCCACGCCTCCGGCTTCAATTTTGGAAGTTACGCCATGGAATGGGCTCGACAGAAACCCGGGCAGGGGCTGGAATGGCTTGCGGGGATCAGCAATGCTGGCAGCACCTACTACGTGCCGTCCGTGAAGGGCCGGTTCACGATCACGAGGGACAACGGGCAGAGCTCGGTGACGCTGACCATGAACAGCCTCAAGGACGAGGATTCCGGTTCCTATTTCTGTGCCAAATCCACTGGTAGTGGTGCTGGTTGGGGTGCTGCTTATGCTGGTTATCGTGTTGTCTTCCCCACCCCCATGGCTGTGTCCCCAAAGGTCCCAAAATCCCCAGACCCTTCCCCCAAATCTCCACTTTTGACTCAAATCTTGACCCTTTGTCCCCAATCTCCCCCATTTGCACCAACTGTGACCATTGACCCCAATCCCTCGGCTGCTTCTGCCCCAAACTCTGCAGCTTCTGCCCCAAATCTCAACCGCTGCCTCCAACCCTCAGCCCTTGGCCCCAGGCTGGACTTTGTTCTTCAAACTTTGCCTGAAAAGTCACGATTTGGGGGCAATTCTCAAGATTTTGGTCAGTGGAAGTGATTGGAGTCAGTGCTGGAGATTTGGGGTCAGTGCTGGAGATTTGGGGTCAGTGCTGGAGATTTGGGGTCAGTGCTGGAGATGGGCATCAGTACCACCAGCCCAAAGACCGCGAACAGCATCAGCCAAACCAGCAGCAACAAAAATAGTACCAAGAGCAACATTGTAACCAGCAGCAGCAGCACCCCTGGCACAGAAGTAGGTGCCGGAATCCTCGTCCTTGAGGCCGTTCATGGTCAGCGTCACCGAGCTCTGCCCGTTGTCCCTCGTGATCCTGAACCGGCCCTGAACCGACGGCGCGTACCAGGTCTCGGCACCATTGTCACTTATCCGGGCGACGAATTCCAGCGCCTGCCCGGGTCTCTGCCGCACCCATTCCATGTAGTAACTTCCAAAATTGAACCCGGAGGCGCGGCAGACGAGAGTCAGGGACCCCCCGGGGGTCCGGAGGTCCCCCCCGCACTCCAGCAGGGTCACGGCCGCCCGCAGCCCTGCGGGAAAAAGGGGAGATGGGGATGAGGCGCCGGATCCGGGCGTGTCCCGGGCTGGGCCTCGCGCTCCAGAGGCGGCCGGGACCCACCTGGGAGGGCCAGCAGGGCCAGGATCAGGAGGCTGCTCCAGGAGTTCCATTTGGGGCCAACAATGAAGATTTTGGGTCACCAATTGAGATTTGGAGCCAACAGTCAGGATTTGGGGTCAATGGTAGAGCTTTCCCCATCCCCATCTCCCCTTTTTCCCGCAGGGCTGCGGGCGGCCGTGACCCTGCTGGAGTGCGGGGGGGACCTCTGGACCCCCGGGGGGTCCCTGACTCTCGTCTGCCGCGCCTCCGGGTTCGATTTTGGGAAATTCGTGATGCAGTGGGTGCGGCAGAGACCCGGGCAGGGGCTGGAATGGGTTGCGAGTATCTACAGCGGTGGCAGCACCTACTACGCGCCGTCAGTTCAGGGCCGGTTCAGGATCACGAGGGACAACGGGCAGAGCTCGGTGACGCTGACCATGAACGGCCTCAAGGACGAGGATTCCGGTGCCTATTTCTGTACCAAATCCAGTGATTCCTACGCTAATTACGCTACTGCTATTTTGAGGTTTTCCCCCCCACTGCTGTCGCTGGGTCCCCAAATGCCCCCAAACTCCAGATCCTTCCCCTGAACCTCATCCCTTGACCTTATTCTTGACCATTTGTCCCCAATCCCACCCATCTGTCCCAATGTTGACCACTGACCCCAAACCCTCGGCCGGTTCAGCCCCAAACTCACCTGGTTCATTCCCAAATCTGAGCCATTGGGGCCAAACCTCAACTCTTCGCTCCAAATCTCAACTTTGTCCTACAAACTTCACCTCAAACTCTCAGAAATGGAGCCAGGGTGAAGATTTGAGTCAAGAGTGGTGATTTTGGTCCAAAAGTTGAGATTTGGGTCAGTGGCCGAGACCTGGGGCCAACGGTGCAGATTTGTGGCAAAACCGATCCGGATTTGAGGGCAAATGGTTGAGATTGGAAAGGCAAAAATGAGCTCAGGGAGACAAAAAGGACCCAGTTTGGGGCCAAGAGTTGGGATTTGGGGTGAATCTGCCCAAGGCTGGTGCAAATGGCCAAGAGTTGGCTCAAGGGACTGAGGTATCTGGGGTTTGGGGACAGGTGGGGACACAAGGATGGGGGAAGGGCCAAAATCATCAGCAGTAGCACAACCAGCACCAGTGCAGGTGGTTTTGGCACAGAAATAGGTGCCAGAATCCTCGTCCTTGAGGCTGTTCATGGTCAGCGTCACCGAGCTCTGCCCGTTGTCCCTCGTGATCGTGAACCGGCCCTTGACCGATGGCGCGTAGTAGGTGTACCGACCATTGCTGTTGATACTCGCGAGCCATTCCAGCCCCTTCCCGGGGGCCTGGCGAACCCATTCCATGTTGTAACTCCCAAAGGTGAACCCGGAGGCGCGGCAGACGAGAGTCAGGGACCCCCCGGGGGTCCGGAGGTCCCCCCCGCACTCCAGCAGGGTCACGGCCGCCCGCAGCCCTGTGGGAAAAAGGGGAGATGGGGATGGGGAAAATTCAACCATTGACCCCAAATCCTGACTGTTGGCCCCAAATCTCAATTGTTGACCCAAAATCTTCATTGTTGGCCCCAAATGGAGCTCCTGGAGCAGCCTCCTGATCCTGGCCCTGCTGGCCCTCCCAGGTGGGTCCCGGCCGCCTCCGGAGCGCGACGCCCAGCCCGGGACACACCCGGATCCGGCACCTCATCCCCATCTCCCCTTTTTCCCGCAGGGCTGCGGGCGGCCGTGACCCTGCTGGAGTGCGGGGGGGACCTCCGGCCCCCCGGGGGGTCCCTGACTCTCGTCTGCTGCGCCTCCGGCTTCGATTTTGGGAAATTCGGGATGGGTTGGATGCGCCAGGCCCCCGGGAAGGGGCTGGAATACGTCGCAGAGATCAACCCTGATGGTGGCAGCACCTACTACGCGCCATCCCTGAAGGGCCGGTTCAGGATCACGAGGGACAACGGGCAGAGCTCGGTGACGCTGACCATGAACAGCCTCAAGGACGAGGATTCCGGCACCTATTTCTGTGCCAAAAGTTACGATGGTGGCAATAATGGTGCTTATGGTTTTGACGGTTTTGTCCTCACCTCCCATTTCCGGGTCCCCACCTGTCCCCAAAACCCCAAATCTTTCCCCCAAACTCCAACCCTTGACCCAACCCTTGACTGTCCCAAATCTCTCCAGGTTTAAACTTTGACACCAAATCTAAAATCTAATCTGGTTCAGCCCTAAATCTGAACCATTGCCCAAAACCCTCAACTCTTGGCCCCAAATCTCCACCTTTAGAGCAAGGCCTTGAAGGACCAAGATGGGATTGGTGAGGATTTGGGGACAAATGACCAGGATTTGGGGCTGATGGTGAATATTTGTGACCAAAAGGGAAGATTTGGAGCCATGGCCGTGACATGGAGCTACAGGGGAGATTTAAGGAGAAACTGGGTGAGTTTGGGGGCGAATGGTTGAGATGTTTGGGACAAGGCTGAACCCCGTGGTAAAACAGACCCCATTTGGTCCCAAGAGTTGAAATTTGGGGCCAATGGCTGAGAATTGGGGTGGAAGCAGTTGAAGGCTGTGACAAATGGCAAAGAGTTGGGTCAAGGGTTGAGATCTGGGGTTTGGGGACAGTTGGGGACCCAGTGACGACAGCGCGGCCCAAACCCAAGCACCAGCATTAGGAGCACCAGCACCATAAGATCTGGCACAGAAATAGGCACCGGAATCCTCGTCCTTGAGGCTGTTCATGGTCAGCGTCACCGAGCTCTGCCCGTTGTCCCTGGAGATCCTGAACCGGCCCTTCACGGACGGCGCGTAGTAGGCGCTGCCACTGCTGTAGATCCCTGCGAGCCATTCCAGCGCCTGCCCGGGGCTCTGCCGCACCCACTGCATTCCAAACTTCCCGAAATCAAACCCGGAGGCGCGGCAGACGAGAGTCAGGGACCCCCCGGGGGTCCGGAGGTCCCCCCTCAAGATCTGTGCAGGGGTCACGGTCAGCCTCAAGAGGCCCCAAGTGGGAAAAAGGGAGATGGGATGAGGCTACTGATCCAAGGGTCCCTGGCTGGGCTCCCTAAGGCCTCAGTGAGAGGGCGGGACCCACCTGGGAGGGCCAGCAGGGCCAGGATCAGGAGGCTGCTCCAGGAGCTCAATTTGGGGCCAACAATGAAGATTTTGGGTCAACAATTGAGATTTGGGGCCAACAGTCAGGATTTGGGGTCAATGGTTGAGTTTTCCCCATCCCCATCTCCCCTTTTTCCCGCAGGGCTGCGGGCGGCCATGACCCTGCTGGAGTGCGGGGGGGACCTCCGGACCCCCGGGGGGTCCCTGACTCTCGTCTGCCGTGGCTCTGGGTTGAATTTTGGAAGTTTCACCGTATACTGGGTTCGCCAGAGACCCGGGCAGGGGCTGGAATGGGTCGCTGGGATCACCCCTAATGGTGGTTGGACCAAATACGCGCCATCGGTCAAGGGCCGGTTCACGATCACGAGGGACAACGGGCAGAGCTCGGTGACGCTGACCATGAACGGCCTCAAGGACGAGGATTCCGGTGCCTATTTCTGTGCCAAACGAGATAACGATTTTTGTTCTCCTGATTCCGGTGCTGGGTGTGGCCCTGAGCCCTGAGTGTCCTGCAGCCCCCACTCCTTTCCTGCCAATCCCAACCCTTGACCCAACTCTTGGCCGTTTCTCCAAACCTTGGAGCGCTCCAGCCCTGAACCTCAATGCTCAGTCCTTGATCCCAACTTTGTCCTGAAATCTTTGCCCTGAAGGCCAAGACTGGGCCCAGGGTGCAGGCGGGGGTCAGGGGTCAAGGTCTGGATCAGAGGTTGAGATTTGGGGGAAGGATCTGGGGTTTGGGGACATTTTGGGACACAGCAATGGGGGCGGGCCCAAAACCCCCATAACCAACAGCACCAGCACCGTAACCAATATCATCAGGACCGCCCCAAGCGGCGCAACAATTATCGACGTTTTTACCACAGAAATAGGCACCGGAATCCTCGTCCTTGAGGCCGTTCATGGTCAGCGTCACCGAGCTCTGCCCGTTGTCCCTGGAGATCCTGAACCGGCCCTGAACTGAAGCCGCGTATTTGGCGGCGCCACCGCTCTCGATGCTGGCGACGAACTCCAGCCCCTGCCCGGGTCTCTGCCGCACCCAGGTCATTTGGTAACCCCCAATATTGAACCCGGAGGCGCAGCAGAGGAGAGCCAGGGACCCCCCGGGGGTCCGGAGGTCCCCCCCGCACTCCAGCAGGGTCACGGCCGCCCCCAGCCCTGCGGGAAAAAGGGGAGATGGGGATGAGGCGCCGGATCCGGGCGTGTCCCGGGCTGGGCGTCGCGCTCCAGAGGCGGCCGGGACCCACCTGGGAGGGCCAGCAGGGCCAGGATCAGGAGGCTGCTCCAGGAGTTCCATTTGGGGCCAACAATGAAGATTTTGGGTCAACCATTGAGATTTGGAGCCAACAGTCAGGATTTGGGGTCAATGGTTGAATTTTCGTGATCCCCATCTCCCCTTTTTCCCACAGGGCTGCGGGCGGCCGTGACCCTGCTGGAGTGCGGGGGGGACCTCCGGACCCCCGGGGGGTCCCTGACTCTCCTCTGCCGCGCCTCTGGGTTCAGTTTCGGGAGTTTCGACATGTTCTGGGTCAGGCAGGCTCTTGGCAGGGGCCTGGAATCTCTCGCTGGGATCTCCTACGATGGTGGCACCACCAAATACGCGCCGTCGGCTCAGGGCCGGTTCAGGATCTCCAGGGACAACGGGCAGAGCTCGGTGACGCTGACCATGAACGGCCTCAAGGACGAGGATTCCGGTGCCTATTTCTGTGCCAAATCTGCCTACGGTGGTTATACCTATTATACCGGTGGTGTTGTTCTCCCTGTCCCCGTCTCTGGGTCCCCAAATGTCCCAGAATCCCCAGATCCTTCCCCCAAATCCCAACCTTTGGCCCCAAATCTCCTCCATTTTCCTCCAAACTATTCAATCGTTGCCCCACTTCCTGATGTTCTGCCCCATTTTCAACCCTTGTCCCAAATCTCCGCCATTTCAGCCCCAAATCCGCTCCTTTCCCCCCAAATTTGGGACTTTTCCCTGCCTGACTCAGCCCCACCCCTCGGGCCCCAGGAAACGCCCCCAAAATGAGACCCCGGGAGCTCTCCGGGACCATCCCAGTCCCTCTGCCAGGGCCTGTCCCAGCCGGGGCCTCTCCCGAGGGCTGCACCGGGGCGATCCCGGAGCGACGGCGGCTCCTGGGCCGGGCCCTGCAGCCCTGGAGGCTCCGAGTTCCAATCTGGGCTGAAACGCTGGATTTTGGGGACTGAACCTTGGACATTTGGGACAAATGGAGGGAAATTTGGGAAAGGTGCAGAGTTGGGAGAAAATGGAGGAGATTGGAGGGAAAAGGTCGAGGTTTGAGGGACAAGAATGAGCTGAGGGTGAAAAATGATCCTGACCCAGGATGAGCGCCAGAAGCACCAGTTAAACCAGCACCGCCAGTCCAACCAGCACCAGCACAACCAGCACCAGCACCGCCAGTCCAACCAGCACCAGCACAACCAGCACCAGCACAACCAGCACCAGCACAACCAGCACCGCCAGTCCAACCAGCACCAGCACAACCAGCACCGCCAGTCCAACCTGCACCAGCACCTGTTCAACCAGCACTGCCAGTCCAACCAGCACCAGCACAACCAGCACCGCCAGTCCAACCAGCACTGCCAGTCCAACCAGCACCAGCACAACCAGCACCGCCAGTCCAACCAGCACCAGCACAACCAGCACCGCCAGTCCAACCAGCACTGCCAGTCCAACCAGCACCAGCACCAGTTCAACCAGCACCGCCAGTCCAACCAGCACCAGCACAACCAGCACCAGCACAACCAGCACCGCCAGTCCAACCAGCACCAGCACAACCAGCACCAGCGCCAGTTCAACCAGCAACAGCACCAGCACAACCAGCACCACCAGTCCAACCAACACCACCAGTCCAACGAGCACCACCAGTCCAACCAGCACCAGCACAACCAGCACCAGCACAACCAGCACCGCCAGTCCAACCAGCACCAGCACCTGTTCAACCAGCACCGCCAGTCCAACCATCAACAGCCCAACCAGAAAAAGTCCAACCAGCACCAGTCAAACCAGCACCAAGCCAACGACCACCAGAATTTTTGGCACAGAAATAGGTGCCGGAATCTTCGTCCTTGAGGCCGTTCATGGTCAGCGTCACCGAGCTCTGCCCGTTGTCCCTCGTGATCCTAAACCGGCCCGGAACCAATGGCGCGTACCAGGTTCTGCCACCACTGTAGTTGATCCCTGCGAGCCATTCCAGCCCCTGCCCGGGTCTCTGTCGCACCCATTCCATGTAGTAACTTCCAAAACTGAACCCGGAGGCGCGGCAGACGAGAGTCAGGGACCCCCCGGGGGTCCAGAGGTCCCCCCCGCACTCCAGCAGGGTCACGGCCGCCCGCAGCCCTGCGGGAAAAAGGGGAGATGGGGATGGGGAAAACTCAACCATTGACCCCAAATCCTGACTGTTGGCCCCAAATCTCAATTGGTTGGACCCAAAATCTTCTATTGTTGGCCCCAAATGAACCTTGAGCAGCCTCTGATCCTGGCCCTGCTGGCCTCCCAGGTGGGTCCCGCTTCCTGAGCTGACTTGTTCGGGACACGCCCGGATCCGGCGCCTCATCCCCATCTCCCCTTTTTCCCGCAGAGCTGCGGGCGGCCGTGACCCTGCTGGAGTGCGGGGGGGACCTCCGGACCCCCGGGGGGTCCCTGACTCTCCTCTGCCGCGGCTCTGGGTTCAATTTTGGGAGTTTCGCCATGTACTGGTTTCGCCAGAGACCCGGGCAGGCGCTGGAATGGCTCGCTGGGATCACCGACAATGGTGGTTGGACCAACTACGCGCCGTCGGTTCGGGGCCGGTTCACGATCACGAGGGACAACGGGCAGAGCTCGGTGACGCTGACCATGAACGGCCTCAAGGACGAGGATTCCGGTGCCTATTTCTGTGCCAAGGATGCTGATGGCACTGATTATGGCCATGCTGTTGCTATTGTGGCTGTGGCCTCGCCCCCATGGCCGTGTCCCCAGCTGTCCCCAAATGTCTCCAGAGCCCTCCCCTGGCGCTGCCCTGCCCCTCTATCCCTACCTTGGGCTGGGATCAGGCTTGGGCCAGGCTCAGGGCTGGGCTCAGGACCGGGCTCTGCTCGGACACCTGGACACACCGGGTCCGGCCGGGCCAGGGGAGGCTCTGGGGGGACATGGGGAGGAGTTTGGCCATGGAAAGGGGGTCTGTCCCTGACAGGGGCTGCCCAGGGGTGTTTGGGGTCACCAGCCCTGGAGGTGACCCAGGAAGGGCTGGAGGTGGCTCTGAGTGCTCCGGACTGGGGACAAGGAGGGGACAAGGCACGGGTGGGGCTGGAGGGGCTCCAGGGGCTTTTCCAGCCTTGGGGATGGTGGGACTGGGAGATCTGGGATTTGGGGACAGCTGGGGACACGCCCATGGGGGCGGGGCCAACGCCAGCGTCATCAACACTACTGGCATTGCAGGTCAGATTCTTTGCACAATAACCGTAGAAATTTTTGGCACAGAAATAGGCGCCGGAATCCTCGTCCTTGAGGCTGTTCATGGTCAGCATCACCGAGCTCTGCCCGTTGTCCCTGGAGATCCTGAACCGGCCCTTGACCGACGGCGCGTACCAGGTGCTGGCACCAGTCCATGTGATGCCGCCAACTTTTTCCAGCCCCTGCCCGGGTCTCTGCCGCACCCAATCCATTTGGTAACTTCCAAAATTGAATCCGGAAGCGTGGCAGACGAGAGTCAGGGACCCCCCGGGGGCCCCACCCCTTGGGCCCCAGGAATCGCCCCCAAAATGAGACCCCCGGAGCTCTCCGGGACCATCCCAGTCCCTCTGCCGGGGCCTGTCCCAGCCGGGGCCTCTCCCGAGGGCTGCACCGGGGCGATCCCGGAGCGACGGCGGCTCCTGGGCCGGGCCCTGCAGCCCTGGAGGCTCCGAGTTCCAATCTGGGCTGAAACGCTGGATTTTGGGGACTGAACCTTGGACATTTGGGACAAATGGAGGGAAATTTGGGAAAGGTGCAGAGTTGGGAGAAAATGGAGGAGATTGGAGGGAAAAGGTCGAGGTTTGAGGGACAAGAATGAGCTGAGGGTGAAAAATGATCCTGACCCAGGGTGAGCGCCAGAAGCACCAGCACAACCAGCACCGCCAGTCCAACCAGCACCGCCAGTCCAACCAGCACCAGCACAACCAGCACCGCCAGTCCAACCAGCACCAGCACAACCAGCACCAGCACCGCCAGTCCAACCAGCACCAGCACAACCAGCACCGCCAGTCCAACCAGCACCGCCAGTCCAACCAGCACCAGCACAACCAGCACCGCCAGTCCAACCAGCACCAGCACAACCAGCACCGCCAGTCCAACCAGCACCAGCACAACCAGTACCAGCACAACCAGCACCAGCACAACCAGCACCAGCACCAGCACAACCAGCACCAGCACAACCAGCACCAGAAGTTTTGGCACAGAAATAGGTGGCAGAATCCTCGTCCTTGAGGCTGTTCATGGTCAGCGTCACCGAGCTCTGCCCGTTGTCCCTCGTGATCGTGAACCGGCCCTTCACGGATGGCGCGTAATCGGTGCTGCCACCACTGATGATACTCGCGACGTATTCCAGGCCCTTCCCAGGGGCCTGGCGATGCCAGCCCATTCAAAAGTTCCCAAAATCGAACCCGGTGGCGCGGCAGACGAGAGTCAGGGACCCCCCGGGGGTCCGGAGGTCCCCCCCGCACTCCAGCAGGGTCACGGCCGCCCGCAGCCCTGCGGGAAAAAGGGGAGATGGGGATGGGGAAAGCTCAACCATTGACCCCAAATTCTGACTGTTGGCCCCAAATCTCAACTGTTGACACAAAATCTCCATTGTTGGCCCCAGATTGAACTCCTGGAGCAGCCTCCTGATCCTGGCCCTGCTGGCCCTCCCAGGTGGGTCCCGGCCGCCTCCGGAGCGCGACGCCCAGCCCGGGACACGCCCGGATCCGGCGCCTCATCCCCATCTCCCCTTTTTCCCGCAGGGCTGCAGGCGGCCGTGACCCTGCTGGAGTGCGGGGGGGACCTCCGGACCCCCGGGGGGTCCCTGACTCTCCTCTGCCGTGCCTCCGGATTCAGCTTCGGGAGTTACGCCATGTACTGGGTGCGGCAGAGACCCGGGAAGGGGCTGGAATACGTTGGAAGTATCAACTGGACTGGTGGCAGCACCTATTACGCGCCATCGGTCAAGGGCCGGTTCACGATGACGAGGGACAACGGGCAGAGCTCGGTGACGCTGACCATGAACGGCCTCAAGGACGAGGATTCCGGTGCCTATTTCTGTGCCAAATCTGCCTACGGTTATTGCGCAAAGGATCAGACCTGTATTCCTGTTTATGTTGACGATGCTGGTGTTGGCCCTGCCACCCTCCTTGGGCCCCCACCTGTCCCCAAACCCCAGATCCTTCCCTGCAAATCCCTGACCCAACTCTTGTCCCTTTGTCTCAACCTCCGAGTGCTTTGGCCCCAAATCCCAACTCCTGGCCCCAAATCCAGACCCTTTGGGCCCCGCAGTTCAATCTCATCCCCCAACCTCAACCACGTCCTGAGAACTGGAGGAGTTTTGCCCCAAATCTGCACTGCCGGCCCCAAGCTGCAGCCATGGAGCCAAATCCTGACCCTTGGTCACTGACATCCACCTTTGGCCCCAAATCTCCAGCATTTACCCCAAATTTCCAGCACTGACCCCACAATCCCCAGCATTGACCCCAAATCTCCAGCACTGACCCCAAATCTCCAGAATTTTCCCCAATCGCTTTCATTGATCAAAATCTCAAGAATTGCCCCCAAGTCCTGACTTTTGAGGCAAAGTTTGAAGAACAAAGTCCAGACTGGGACCAAGGCCTGAGGGTTGGAGGCAGCGGTTGAGATTTGGGGCAGAAGCTGCAGAGTTTGGGGCAGAAGCAGCCGAGGGTTTGGGGTCAATGGTCACAGTTGGGGCAAATGGGGGACATTTGGGACAAAGGGGCAGGATTTGAGTCAAAGGTGAAGATTTGGGGAAGGGTCTGGGGATTTTGCGACATACGGGGACACAAGAATTGGGGTGGGGACGACAACATTATGAGCATCATCAGCACCACCACCACTGTAAGCATTTTTGGCACAGAAATAGGTGCCGGAATCCTCGTCCTTGAGGCCGTTCATGGTCAGCGTCACCGAGCTCTGCCCGTTGTCCCTCGTGATCGTGAACCGGCCCTGAACCGATGGCGCGTATCTGGTGTAACCACCATTGCTGCTGATCCCTGCGAGCCATTCCAGCCCCTGCCCAGGTCTCTGCCGCACCCAGTACATTTCATAGTTCCCAAAACTGAACCCGGAGGCGCGGCAGAGGAGAGTCAGGGACCCCCCGGGGGTCCGGAGGTCCCCCCCGCACTCCAGCAGGGTCACGGCCGCCCGCAGCCCTGCGGGAGAAAGGGGAGATGGGGATGAGGCGCCGGATCCGGGCGTGTCCCGGGCTGGGCGTCGCGCTCCGGAGGCGGCCGGGACCCACCTGGGAGGGCCAGCAGGGCCAGGATCAGGAGGCTGCTCCAGGAGTTCCATTTGGGGCTAACAATGAAGATTTTGGGTCAACAATTGAGATTTGGGGCCAAATCAGGATTTGGGGTCAATGGTTGAGTTTTCCCCATCCCCATCTCCCCTTTTCTTCCCCATCCCCCAACAATCCCACAATCCCGGATCCTTCCCCAAAACCCCAACCTTGACCCAATTCTTCCGGATTTGTCTCAAACTCCAATTCTGTGGCTCCAAATCTCAACCCTTCTCCCCACGTTGGGACCGTTTGGGTTCTTGATCTCAATCCTGTCCCACAAATCCCAACCAGGGTTGAATTCTGCCCCAAATCTCCACGTTTGGACTCAAATCTTGAACATTTGCACAGATTTCGGGGATTGAGTTGAGATTTGGGTCAAGGGTCAAGGGTCGAGATTTGGGACCAGGGCCTGGTGTTTGGGGACACGTGGGGACCCAAAATCAGGGGCGAGGCCAAACCCACCTGAACGGGCAAAGCGACCCCGATGAGCAGATACAACAGCCGGCCAACCACCAACATCAGTGCCAATAGAGGATTTGGCACAGAAATAGGAACCGGAATCCTCGTCCTTGAGGCCGTTCATGGTCAGCGTCACCGAGCTCTGCCCGTTGTCCCTGGAGATCCTGACCCGGCCCTGCACGGATGTCGCGTACAAGGCAGTGACAGCACCACTGCCGATCCCCGCCAGCCATTCCAGCCCCTGCCCGGGGCTCTGCCGCACCCACACCATATTGAATTTCCCAAAATCGAAGCCGGAGGCGCGGCAGACGAGAGTCAGGGACCCCCCGGGGGTCCGGAGGTCCCCCCCGCACTCCAGCAGGGTCACGGCCGCCCGCAGCCCTGCGGGAAAAAGGGGAGATGGGGATGGGGAAAGCTCAACCATTGACCCCAAATCCTGACTGTTGGCCCCAAATCTCAATTGTTGACCCAAAATCTTCATTGCTGGCCCCAAATGGAACTCCTGGAGCAGCCTCCTGATCCTGGCCCTGCTGGCCCTCCCAGGTGGGTCCCGGCCGCCTCCGGAGCGCGAGGCCCAGCCCGGGACACGCCCGGATCCGGCGCCTCATCCCCATCTCCCCTTTTTCCCGCAGGGCTGCGGGCGGCCGTGACCCTGCTGGAGTGCGGGGGGGACCTCTGGACCCCCGGGGGGTCCCTGGCTCTCGTCTGCCGCGCCTCCGGGTTCAATTTTGGGAAATTCGTGATGCAGTGGGTGCGCCAGAGACCCGGGAAGGGGCTGGAATGGGTTGCGAGTATCTACAGTGGTGGCAGCACCTACTACGCGCCATCGGTCCAGGGCCGGTTCAGGATCGCCAGGGACAACGGGCAGAGCTCGGTGACGCTGACCATGAACGGCCTCAAGGACGAGGATTCCGGTGCCTATTTCTGTACCAAATCCAGTGATTCCTACGCTAATTACGCTATTGCTATTTTGAGTTTTTCCCCCCCACTGCTGTCGCTGGGTCCCCAAATGCCCCCAAACTCCAGATCCTTCCCCCAAACCTCATCCCTTGACCTCATTATTGACCATTTGTCCCCAATCCCACCCATCTGTCCCGATGTTGACCACTGACCCCAAACCCTCGGCCGGTTCAGCCCCAAACTCACCTGGTTCATTCCCAATTCTGAACCTTTGGTGCCAAATCTCAGCTCTTTGCCCTGAATCTCAACTTTGTTCTTCAGACTCTGCCTCACACTCTCAGAAATGGGTGAAGATTTGAGTCAAGAGTGGAAATTTTGGGCCAAAAGTTGAGATTTGGGTCAGTGGCCGTGACCTGGGGCCGACGGTGATGATTGTTGGCAAAACCGATCTGGATTTGAGGGGAAATGGTTGAGATTGGAAAGTCAAAAATCAGCTCAGGGAGCCAAAACGGTCCCGATTTGGGGCCAAGAGTTGGGATTTGGGTCCAGTAATTGAGAGTTGGGGCAGAACCAGGACCAGGTTGGGAGAAATGGTCAAGAACTGAGTCAGGAGTTGGAGGGGAGGGTCTGGGGTTTGGGGACCGGTGGGGACCCAGGAACACCTGGGGGACAAAACCTCAGGAACCAAGAGCACCACCACAATAATCAATAGCAGCAGCAGCAGAAGGAGTAAATCGACTATCAGCAGCTTTGGCACAGAAATAGGCACGGGAATCCTCGTCCTTGAGGCCGTTCATGGTCAGCGTCACCGAGCTCTGCCCGTTGTCCCTTGTGATTGTGAACCGGCCCTTCACGGATGGAGCGTATCTGGTGGTGCCACCGCTGCTGATCCCTGCGAGCCATTCCATCCCCTGCCCGGGTCTCTGTCGCACCCAGTGCATTGCAAATTTCCCAAAATCGAACCCAGAGGCGCGGCAGAGGAGAGTCAGGGACCCCCCGGGTGTCCGGAGGTCCCCCCCAGACTCCAGCAGGGTCACGGCCGCCCGCAGCCCTGCGGGAAAAAGGGGAGATGGGGATGGGGAAAGCTCAACCATTGACCCCAAATCCTGACTGTTGGCCCCAAATCTCAATTGTTGACCCAAAATCTTCATTGTTGGCCCCAAATGGAACTCCTGGAGCAGCCTCCTGATCCTGGCCCTGCTGGCCCTCCCAGGTGGGTCCCGGCTGCCTGCGGAGCGCGAGGCCCAGCCCGGGACACGCCCGGATCCGGCGCCTCATCCCCATCTCCCCTTTTTCCCGCAGGGCTGCGGGCGGCCGTGACCCTGCTGGAGTGCGGGGGGGACCTCCGGACCCCCGGGGGGTCCCTGACTCTCGTCTGCCGCGCCTCCGGGTTCACCTTCGGGAGTTTCGACATGTTCTGGGTGCGGCAGGGCACCGGGAAGGCGCTGGAATTCGTTGCGAGTATCAGCAATGATGGTGGCTACACCGAATACGCGGCTGCGGTTCAGGGCCGGTTCAGGATCACGAGGGACAACGGGCAGAGCTCGGTGACGCTGACCATGAACAGCCTCAAGGACGAGGATTCCACCATCTATTTCTGTGCCAGATGTTATGGCAGTGGTTGTTATGGTGTTTATGGTGGCCTTGGTTATGCTTCTTATGTTTCCGATGTTGGTTTGAGTCCCAAGTGCCATCACTTGGTCCCCAAATGTCCCCAAACCCAGAGATTCTTCCCCCAAACCGCAACCGTTGGCTTCAAATTTCAGCCATTTTACCCCCAGACTCTTCCATCGTTGTCCCAACCCTCGACGTTCTTCCATCCTTTGACCATTTGACCCAAATCTCAAAGGTTCATCCCCAAATCTCAGCCTTTTCTGCCCCAGATTTCAGCTGGGCTCGCTTGTGACCATTGGTGCCAGAACTCAACTGGTTCATCTCCAAATCTCAACCGTTGGCCCCAAATCCCAACCCTCGGCTCCAAGTCTGGACCACAATCCCAAAAACCCGGTGCAAATGGTGGAGATTTGGGTGAAATGAATGAGATTTGGATCAGAGGCTGCGACTCGGGGTCAACAGTGGAGATTTGGAAGGAAATTGGGCGAATTTGGGAGCCAAAGCAGTTGGGATTTGGGGCAGGAGCAGTGGAGGGTTTGGGGTGAGGGAATGAGATTGGTGGAAATGGGGGAGAGTGGGGACAAAGGGTCAAGAGTTGGGTCAAGGGTTGAGGTTTGGGGGAAGGGTCTGGGGATTTTGGGACATTTGGGGACACAAGAATTGGGGTGGGGACGACAGCACCATAAGCAGCAACACCCCAACCAGCACCAGCATCCTTGGCACAGAAATAGGTGCCAGAATCCTCGTCCTTGAGGCCGTTCATGGTCAGCGTCACCGAGCTCTGCCCGTTGTCCCTCGTGATCGTGAACCGGCCCTGCACGGATGGCGTGTACACAGTGGTGCCACCATTGCTGCTGATCCCTGCGAGCCATTCCAGCCCCTGCCCGGGTCTCTGTCGGACCCATTCCATGTAGTAACTGCCAAAGGTGAACCCAGAGGCGCGGCAGACGAGAGCCAGGGACCCCCCGGGGGTCCGGAGGTCCCCCCCGCACTCCAGCAGGGTCACGGCCGCCCGCAGCCCTGCAGGAAAAAGGGGAGATGGGGATGGGCAAAGCTCAACCATTGACCCCAAATCCTGCCTGTTGGCCCCAAATCTCAATTGTTGACCCAAAATCTTCATTGTTGGCCCCAAATGGAACTCCTGGAGCAGCCTCCTGATCCTGGCCCTGCTGGCCCTCCCAGGTGGGTCCCGGCCGCCTCCGGAGCGCGAGGCCCAGCCCGGGACACGCCCGGATCGGGCGCCTCATCCCCATCTCCCCTTTTTCCCGCAGGGCTGCGGGCGGCCGTGACCCTGCTGGAGTGCGGGGGGGACCTCCGGACCCCCGGGGGGTCCCTGACTCTCCTCTGCCGCGCCTCCGGCTTCAATTTTGGGGGTTTTGATATGTACTGGATCCGCCAGGCACCCGGGAAGGGGCTGGAATACGTTGCGGGGATTGGCAGTGGTGGATTCACCAGCTACGCGCCATCGGTCAAGGGTCAGTTCAGGATCTCCAGGGACAACGGGCAGAGCTCGGTGACGCTGACCATGAACGGCCTCAAGGACGAGGATTCCGGTTCCTATTTCTGTGGCAAAGCTGCTGTTGCCGGTTGGGGTTTTGATGCTGATTTGGGTTTTCCAGTGGTTTTGGTTGTTTTGACCCCTTTGACCCAACTCTTGACCCTTTGTCCCAAATCTCCCCCATTTGTCCCAACTGTGACCATTGACCCCAATCCCTCGGCTGCTTCTGCCCCAAACTCTGCAGCTTCTGCCCCAAATCTCAACCGCTGCCTCCAACCCTCAGCCCTTGGTCCCAGTCTGGACTTTGTTCTTCAAACTTTTCCTCAAAAGTCACGATTTGGGAGCAATTCTGGAGATTTTGGTCAGTGGAAGCGATTGGGGTCAGTGCCGGAGATTTGGGGTCAATACTGGGATTTTGGGGTCAATGCTGGAGATTTGGGGTCAATGCTGGGATTTTGGGGTCAATGCTGGAGATGAGCACCAGGACCACCAGCCCAACCAGCACTGCCAGTCCCACCAGCATCAGCCCAACCAGCACCAGCAGCAACAAACCAACCAACAGCACCTGAGAAAGTACCAACAGCCCTGGCACAGAAATAGGCACCGGAATCCTCGTCCTTGAGGCCGTTCATGGTCAGCGTCACCGAGCTCTGCCCGTTGTCCCTCGTGATCGTGAACCGGCCCCGAACGGATGGCGCGTACCAGGCGCTGCCACCATTGCTGATACTCGCGACCCATTCCAGCGCCTTCCAAGGGGCCTGGCGCACCCAGCCCATGTAGGATTCCCCAAAATCGAAGCCGGAGGCGCGGCAGACGAGAGTCAGGGACCCCCCGGGGGTCCGGAGGTCCCCCCCAGACTCCAGCAGGG
>JAVTVJ010010119.1:0-10356 GCA_034509425.1 Eopsaltria australis | reverse complement strand
TTTGCTATGCGGTCTGTAGCCTCGTCTCAGCCTTCCGCCCCTGCAGTGCCTTGCATTGACTTGCTCACTCATCCCACTCGTGACCTCCCTTTCGATTTGTCCAGGTCCAGCTTTTCATTTCCTTCTCCTTCTAGGACTCTCATTGCCTTACAGAGCATCTTCCTTTTGCCCTTGAATCCTTCCATTGCTTCGCGTTATCTTTCTCGCCCCTCCCCACCTGGAACTCAAGACGCCTTTTTCATGCCATTCCCGAGCCTTGCCCTCCTGCCCTGTCTGATTCGCCTATGATTCATAGTGCCAGTGTTGCTGGAGCAGATGTTATGACATCATGGGCTGGAAGAGTCCGGCAAGATTCTTCTGTCCCGACACCTTCTAGGTAGGTGCAATTGTTGGCCATTCAATACTGCATGTGCATCAGTCCCTGGATGCTTTGTATCTTGGAGGAGGCCGTGCCATTTCTTTGGATTACCACTCTTCCGTAAAGAAAGCAAGTTTAGACGTGCACACTGGGTGGCCTCAAGGAATGAAGAGGCTTTGCCAATAAGCAGTGCTCTGGCTTTGAGCTGCTCAACTGTCAGTGCAAAGGCAGATGCCAGGCTGTTGAGCATTTTGTCCTGGGAGCTTTAGTGTGTCAGCAGTCCCCGGTGCTGTTCCGTTTGCATCCTGACTCTGTGAGAGTGAAGGCTTCGGAAGGTAGCTAGAGCTGAGGAAGGAAAGTGCCGCGAGCAGGGTGTGTGCGGCTAGCTCGATGGGTGCAGCTGAAGCTGCAGACAGCAAGGGCATTATTAGCTGGCACTTGTGCCAGCTCTGTTTTTGCTAGATGTTTCCCAGTGGGCAGATTCAGCTAGAGTGGAAAGCATGTAGGGCAAAGGAGTTCGTCTTGCCGTTTGAGTGCGGTGCAAAGAAGGCTCCGCACTTGGGAGAAGAAGATCAGGCAAATCTTTTCGCGCTGGCAACAGGACGCTTGAGAGCAGGGACGTTTCCAAGGCGGCTCTAGCCCCGGAGAGGTTTCGAGCTGTCCTCGGAGCGTTTCCTTCTTTTGCGAGTCGACAGCGCCATCTTGTGGCTTTGGACTGCTAACGCAACATCGGCAGGGCAAGAGACCGTCAGGCCCGCTCCCCTTGCAGTGTGCACACTGCGCAAAGAAGCCCGGTTCCCTGCGGCTTCGCTCTTCGCCCAATGTGACTTGGACACAACTGAAACTCAGCGACGGCATTCAGCTTTGCCGCTTTTCGCCGTCTCTGCTGCACGCATCCGCAGCGTGCTATGGACGGTTTTCCCTCAGCTCCTGGTACAGTGAGACACTCTCTTCTTCGCAGATGATTGCGAGCTGTGCATCTGGCTTGTCGCTCAGTGAGCTGTGCCAGGAAAGAAGCACTTGCAGCGTTAGTCTTTCAACGTCCGACACTTTCAAAGCAGCACCACAAAGTCAAGCACGGAAGGGCTTAAGAAGCGCCAGACGTTCATTCCTGGCTCTTTTCCTTTCTCGCCACGCTGTAGCCGATCTTTTGGTCGCTACAGGCTAGAATGTGCGGGCGCCCTTCAAGCCGTGACAAGTGGCCGTGCAGAGAGCGCCGGGCTGGGACGGGGCTTTGCAGGCGGTAAAGGAAAGAGGAGTGTTCCTGAAAGGGTGCAACACGAGTTTGTTCGTTGTAGGGAGAGCTGCGGGCAGCCTTATTATTCTGGCACAGGTGTCCAAGTGAGCCGCAGTCGAAAAGCTTTCCCTTGAGATTCAGAGGGCGAGAGGCGCAATACGGGCTGAGAAGCCAAGTTCGCTGTCAGAGCGTCTTTCGGCTGAAGCAAGGCTTAGCAGCGCTTGACTGCCGGCACAGTGTCCTCTGCGAGAAATAGAGCGCCATTCTCCACAGCGGAGAAAGAAATTGCCGTGGCTCACACAAGGCGTAGAACGAAGCCGCACGGTACAGGGCTTGTGTGCGCAGCGTACTGACGGCGTGAGGAGCGTGCCTGCCGCTGGCCGGCCAGCCGAATTCTCTTTGGCAGTGCTAAAGGAAAAGTTCAGCTAGAGCTGCTTGCGCCGCTACTTATTTCTCTTCCAGCCCCTCGGGGAAACAGTTGCTCCTACCTTTATGCTCCGAGAAGCAGAGAACATAATGACAGATGCAGTGAGAAGCGGGAAGGAGAGAGAGTGCACCCGTGAGCTTCATGTTGCTTATATTGCGGGGGCAAGCGAAAGTGACTTGCACTGTCTTTGCGATCTAGAAGGAAGAGAGCCGGCTCTCACTGACTTCTGATTGTGATCGAGATTTTGCTAGCTCTTTTTCCGTTCGGAGCCCACTGCGCAAAGAAGCCACGGTCTCTCTTTGGACAGACATATTCATCTTACTTCTCTCTCAGTTCATTCTGCTTACGCCATGCGGGTCCCCTGGCACCACACCCCCACCTCCAATTCCCCAAACCTCTGCACACACACACACACACACACACACACACACACCTGTGCTACACAGGCACGTAGCCAGCACACACTACTAGCACACACATACCCCCTCCACATACACATTCACGCCTACCCTGCACAACCCTGCCCCCGCACAACCCTGCAAACACACACCACCCCACACCCACTCCCACACGAGTTGCACTGCACGCAGCCGCCCCACCCTCACTGCCACGGCCGTCTGGCAGTGTTTCACATTGACACGGCTTCTGCCATGCCTTGCATTGCTTTGCTATGCGGTCTGTAGCCCGTCTCAGCTCCGCCCCTGCAGTGCCTTGTAGGCTGACTTGCTCACTCATCCTCAGACCTCCCTTTCGATTTGTCCAGGTCCAGCTTTTCATTTCTCCTTTCTCCTTCTAGGACTCATTGCTCATAGAGCATCTTCCTTTGCCCTTGAATCCTTCCATTGCTTCGGCTTATCTTCGCTCTCCTCACCTGGAACTCAAGACGCCTTTTTCATGCCATTCCCGAGCCTTGCCCTCCTGCCCTGTCTGATTCGCCTATGATCCATAGTGCCAGTGTTGCTGGAGCAGATGTTATGACATCATGGGCTGGAAGAGTCCGGCAAGATTCTTCTGTCCTGACACCTTCTAGGTAGGTGCAATTGTTGGCCATTCAATACTGAATGTGCATCAGTCCCTGGATGCTTTGTATCTTGGAGGAGGCCGTGCCATTTCTTTGGATTACCACTCTTCCGCAAAGAAAGCAAGTTTAGACGTGCACACTGGGTGGCCTCAAGGAATGAAGAGGCTTTTGCCAATAAGCAGTGCTCTGGCTTTGAGCTGCTCAACTGTCAGTGCAAAGGCAGATGCCAGGCTGTTGAGCATTTTGTCCTGGGAGCTTTAGTGCGTCAGCAGTCCCTGGTGCTGTTCCGTTTGCATCCTGACTCTGTGAGAGTGAAGGCTTCGGAAGGTAGCTAGAGCTGAGGAAGGAAAGTGCCGCGAGCAGGGTGTGTGCGGCTAGCTCGATGGGTGCAGCTGAAGCTGCAGACAGCAAGGGCATTATTAGCTGGCACTTGTGCCAGCTCTGGTTTTGCTAGATGTTTCCGAGTGGGCAGATTCAGCTAGAGTGGAAAGCATGTAGGGCAAAGGAGTTCGTCTTGCCGTTTGAGTGCGGTGCAAAGAAGGCTCCGCACTTGGGAGAGGAAGATCAGGCAAATCTTTTCGCGCTGGCAACAGGACGCTTGAGAGCAGGGACGTTTCAAGGCGGCTCTAGCCTCGGAGAGGTTTCGAGCTGTCCTCGGAGCGTTTCCTCCTTTTGCGAGTCGACAGCGCCATCTTGTGGCTTTGGACTGCTAACGCAACATCGGCCGGGCAAGAGACTGTCAGGCCCGCTCCTCTTGCAGTGTGCACACTGCGCAAAGAAGCTCGGTTCCCTGCGGTTTTTCGCTCTTCGCCCAAAGTGACGGACATTAACTGAACTCGCCACGGCATTCAGCGGCTTCGCCATTGCCCTGCTGCATCGCGATCCGCGAGCGTATTATGGATCGGCTCTCAGCTCCGGTACAGTGAGAATTCTCTCTTCGCAGATGATTTGCAGCCAGCATCAGTTTGTCGCCAGTGATTAAAGCAGGAAAGAAGCACGGTAGCGTTAGTCTTCTTCAACGTCCATTACCTCAAAGTAACCAAAGCCGGCGACGGGAAGGCTTAAGAAGCAGACGTCGCCCCTGGCTCTTTTCCTCGGCCAGTTGGCCAGCCGATCTTTGGTCGCTATGAAGGAATGTGCGGGCGCCTCTTCGCCGCGGATTAAGGCCAGGCAGAGATACTGGCTGGACGGGCTTGCAGGCTGTAAGGAAAGAGGAGTGTTCCTGAAAAGTGGTGCAAATACGAGTTTGCTCAAGTTGCAGGGGAGAGCTGCGGGCAGCCTTATTATTCTGGCACAGGTGTCCGAGTGAGCCGCAGTCGAAAAGCTTCCCCTTGAGATTCAGAGGGCGAGAGGCGCAATACGGGCTGAGAAGCCAAGTTCGCTGTCAGAGCGTCTTTCGGCTGAAGCAAGGCTTAGCAGCGCTTGACTGCCGGCACAGTGTCCTCTGCGAGAAATAGAGCGCTATTCTCCACAGCGGAGAAAGAAATTCCCGTGGCTCACACAAGGCGTAGAACGAAGCCGCACGGTACAGGGCTTGTGTGCGCAGCGTACTGACGGCGTGAGGAGCGTGCCTGCCGCTGGCCGGCCAGCCGAATTCTCTTTGGCAGTGCTAAAGGAAAAGTTCAGCTAGAGCTGCTTGCGCCGCTACTTATTTCTCTTCCAGCCCCCCGGGGAAACAGCTGCTCCTACCTTTATGCTCCGAGAAGCAGAGAACACAATGACAGATGCAGCGGAGAAGGGAAGGAGAGAGTGCACCGTGTGAGCTTCATGTTGCTTACGTGGGGCAAGGGGAAAGTGAAGCCCTGCACTGTCTTTTACATCTTAGAAGGAAGAGAGCGTTCTCAGCTGACTCTGATTGTGATCGAGATTTTGCTAGTCTTTTTCCGTTCGATTCACTGCGCAAAGAAGCCCGGTTCCCTGCGGCTTCGCTCTTCTCCCAATGTGACTTGGACACAACTGAAACTCAGAGACGGCATTCAGCTTTGCCGCTTTTCGCCGTCTCTGCTGCACGCATCCGCAGCGTGCTATGGACGGTTTTCCCTCAGCTCCTGGTACAGTGAGACACTCTTCTTCGCAGATGATTGCGAGCTGTGCATCTAGCTTGTCGCTCAGTGAGCTGTGCCAGGAAAGAAGCACTTGCAGCGTTAGTCTTTCAACGTCCGACACTTTCAAAGCAGCACCACAAAGCCGGGCGACGGGAAGGGGCTAAGAAGCAGACGTTCATTCCTGGCTCTTTTTCCTCGGCCAGCCGGCCAGCCGGATCTTTGGTCGTTGCGAGGCTAGAATGTGTGCGGCGCTCCTTCGCCGTGACAAGGGCCGTGCAGAGAGCGCCGGGCTGGGACGGGGCTTTGCAGGCTGTAAAGGAAAGAGGAGTGTTCCTGAAAAGTGGTGCAAATACGAGTTTGCTCAAGTTGCAGGGGAGAGCTGCGGGCAGCCTTATTATTCTGGCACAGGTGTCCGAGTGAGCCGCAGTCGAAAAGCTTTCCCTTGAGATTCAGAGGGCGAAAGGCGCAATATGGGCTGAGAAGTCAAGTTCGCTGTCAGAGCGTCTTTCGGCTGAAGCAAGGCTTAGCAGCGCTTGACTGCCGGCACAAGGTTCTCTGCGGAGGAGCACGAGTTGCCCCACTGCAAAAACGAAAGTCAAGCCACGGGTTACAGAAAACGAAGAACGAAGACAGTCAGCTGAGAACACTCTCTTCCTTCTAAGATGTAAAAGACAGTGCAGGTCTTCACTTTCCGCTTGCCTCACGTAAGCAACATGAAGCTCACACGGTGCACTCTCTCCTTCCCTTCTCCGCTGCATCTGTCATTGTGTTCTCTGCTTCTCGGAGCATAAAGGTAGGAGCAGCTGTTTCCCCGAGGGGCTGGAAGAGAAATAAGTAGCGGCGCTAGCAGCTCTAGCTGAACTTTTCCTTTAGCACTGCCAAAGAGAATTCGGCTGGCCGGCCAGCGGCAGGCACGCTCCTCACGCCGTCAGTACGCTGCGCACACAAGCCCTGTACCGTGCGGCTTCGTTCTACGCCTTGTGTGAGCCACGGCAATCTCTTTCTCCGCTGTGGAGAATAGCGCTCTATTTCTCGCAGAGGACACTGTGCCGGCAGTCAAGCGCTGCTAAGCCTTGCTTCAGCCGAAAGACGCTCTGACAGCTAACTTGGCTTCTCAGCCCGTATTGCGCCTCTCGCCCTCTGAATCTCAAGGGAAAGCTTTTCGACTGCGGCTCACTCGGACACCTGTGCCAGAATATTGCGCCGCCTGCAGCTCTCCCCGCAACTGAGCAACTCGTATTTGCACCACTTTTCAGAACACTCCTCTTTCCTTTACCGCCTGCAAAGCCCCGTCCCAGCCCGGCGCTCTCTGCACGGCCCTTGTCACGGCGAAGGAGCGCCGCACACATTCTAGCCTCGCAACGACCAAAGATCCGGCTGGCTGGCTGGCCGAGGAAAAAGAGCCAGGAATGAACGTCTGCTTCTTCGCCCCTTCCCGTCGCCCGGCTTTGTGGTGCTGCTTTGAAAGTGTCGGACGTTGAAAGACTAACGCTGCAAGTGCTTCTTTCCTGGCACAGCTCGCTGAGCGACAAGCTAAGACGCACAGCTCGCAATCATCTGCGAAGAAGAGAGTTGCTCACTGTACCAGGAGCTGAGGGAAAACCGTCCATAGCACGCTGCGGATGCATGCAGCAGAGACGGCGAAAAGCGGCAAAGCTGAATGCCGCCGCTGAGTTTCAGTTGTGTCCAAGTCACATTGGGCGAAGAGCGAAGCCGCAGGGAACCGGGCTTCTTTGCGCAGGAACCAACGGAAAAAAGACTAGCAAAATCTCGGACCAAGCAATCAGGAGTCAGCTGAGAACGCCTCTTCCCTTCTAAGATGTAAAAGACAGTGAAGCTTCACTTTCCGCTAGTCTCTACCGTGAAGTGTTACGGTGCTTTCCACATCGCGCACTCTCTCCTTCCCCTCTCTCCGCTGCATCTGTCATTGTGTTCTGCTTCTCGGAGCATAAAGCAGTAGGAGCAGCCGTTTCCGGGAGGGGCTGGAAGAGTAGGCCAAGTAGCGGCGCAAGCAGCTCTAGCTGAACTTTTCCTTTAGCACTGCCAAGAGACTGGCTGGCCGGGCCAGCTGCAGGCACGCCTCACGCTTGGCCAGTACGCTTCGCGCACAAGCTCCTGTACCGCGGCGGCTTCGCTTCACGTGCCTCTTTGTGTGAGCTTACGGCAATTTCTCCGCTTTCAGGAGAATAGTGCTCTATTTCTCGCAGAGAGGTGACACTGTGCCGCAGTCAAGCGCTGCTAAGCCTTGCTTCAGCCAAAAGACGCTCTGACAGCGAACTTGACTTCTCAGCCCGTATTGCGCCTCTCGCCCTCTGAATCTCAAGGGAAAGCTTTTCGACTGCGGCTCACTCCGACACCTGTGCCAGAATAATAAGGCTGCCTGCAGCTCTCCCCTGCAACTTGAGCAAACTCGTATTTGCACCACTTTTCAGGAACACTCCTCTTTCCTTTACCGCCTGCAAAGCCCCGTCCCAGCCCGGCGCTCTCTGCACGGCCCTTGTCACGGCGAAGGAGCGCCGCACACATTCTAGCCTCGCAACGACCAAAGATCCGGCTGGCCGGCTGGCCGAGGGAAAAGAGCCAGGAATGAACGTCTGCTTCTTCGCCCCTTCCCGTCGCCCGGCTTTGTGGTGCTGCTTTGAAAGTGTCGGACGCTGAAAGACTAACGCTGCAAGTGCTTCTTTCCTGGCACAGCTCACTGAGCGACAAGCTAGATGCACAGCTCGCAATCATCTGCGAAGAAGAGAGTGTCTCACTGTACCAGGAGCTGAGGGAAAACCGTCCATAGCACGCTGCGGATGCGTGCAGCAGAGACGGCGAAAAGCTGCAAAGCTGAATGCCGTCGCTGAGTTTCAGTTGTGTCCAAGTCACATTGGGCGAAGAGCGAAGCCGCAGGGAACCGGGCTTCTTTGCGCAGTGTGCACACTGCAAGAGGAGCGGGCCTGACAGTCTCTTGCCCTGCCGATGTTGCGCTAGCAGTCCAAAGCCACAAGATGGCGCTGTCGACTCGCAAAAAGGAAACGCCCGAGGACAGCCTGAAACCACCTGAGGTTAGAGCCGCTTTGAAATCGCCCCCTACCTCTGCCGCCCTGTTGCCAGCGCGAAAAGATTTGCCTGATCTTCCTCTCCCAAGTGCGGAGCCTTCTTTGCACCGCACTCAAACGGCAAGACGAACTCCTTTGCCCTACATGCTTTCCACTCTAGCTGAATCTGCCCACTCGGAAACATCTAGCAACAACAGAGCTGGCACAAGTGCCAGCTAATAATGCCCTTGCTGTCTGCAGCTTCAGCTGCACCCATCGAGCTAGCCGCACACACCCTGCTCGCTGCACTTTCCTTCCTCAGCTCTAGCTACCTTCCGAAGCCTTCACTCTCACAGAGTCAGGATGCAAACGGAACAGCACCAGGGACTGCTGACACACTAAAGCTCCCAGGACAAAATGCTCAACAGCCTGGCATCTGCCTTTGCACTGACAGTTGAGCAGCTCAAAGCCAGAGCACTGCTTATTGGCAAAAGCCTCTTCATTCCTTGAGGCCACCCAGTGTGCACGCCTAAACTTGCTTTCTTTACGGAAGAGTGGTAATCCAAAGAAATGGCACGGCCTCCTCCAAGATACAAAGCATCCAGGGACTGATGCACATGCAGTATTAAATGGCCAACAATTGCACCTACCTAGAAGGTGTCAGGACAGAAGAATCTTGCCGGACTCTTCCAGCCCATGATGTCATAACATCTGCTCCAGCAACACTGGCACTATGAATCATAGGCGAATCAGACAGGGCAGGAGGGCAAGGCTCGGGAATGGCATGAAAAAGGCGTCTTGAGTTCCAGGTGGGGAGGGGCGAGAAAGATAACGCGAAGCAATGGAAGGATTCAAGGGCAAAAGGAAGATGCTCCATAAGGCAATGAGAGTCCTAGAAGGAGAAGGAAATGAAAAGCTGGACCTGGAGGTCACGAGGGGGATGAGTGAGCAAGTCAATGCAAGGCACTGCAGGGGCGGAAGGCTGAGACGAGGCTACAGACCGCATAGCAAAGTAATGCAAGGCATGGCGAAGCGTGTCAGTAGCGAGCACTGCCAGACGGCCGTGGCAGTGAGGGTGGGGCGGCTGCGTGCAGTGCAGCTCGGGTGGGAGTGGGTGTGGGGGGGTGTGTGTTTGCAGGGTTGTGCGGGGGCAGGGTTGTGCAGGGTAGGCGTGAATGTGTATGTGGAGGGGGTATGTGTGTGCTAGTAGTGTGTGCTGGCTACGTGCCTGTGTAGCGCAGGTGTGTGTGTGTGTGCAGAGGTTTGGGGAGTAGGTGGGGGGGCGGGGTGTGGTGCCAGGGGGACCCACGCAGCGCCAAGCAGGTGTGGGACTGAGAGACGTAAGATGAATATGTCTGTCCAAAGAGACCGTGGGAATCCACTTGCAGACAGGGCTAGGAAGCGATAGACAGGCAAGGAAGAGAAGAAGCTGTTAGCTGTTGCAAATGCTACTAATCACCACAGACTGCTGCTCAGGCATGGCACTGTTAAATTCCTGAAGCTAGAGCAAGAGGACAAAACTGAATAGAATGACGACGAGTTTCTTCTTTCTTTCTTTCTTTAATGTAAACCAGAGAGGCGATATTGGAGTGCGGCATCCCGTAAGCGATCAGCTCAGGCAGTGGGGAAAAGGGAGAGGGAGATGCAGCCGGGAACTTAGGATATGAAGGAGGCTACAAGGCGGCAGGATTAGAGAAAGCCCAGGGCAAATGGCCCATGGCCTGTCTCCTTCTTGAAATAGTTAGGGGACTAGTCTGTTCTTCTCTTTGGCCATAAACAAGTGGAATGTGGCTGAGTTTTGCCAGCAGGAGGGACTTGCTGCGGGGTGTCAGTGTGCCCCTGCCCCCCCCATCCCCCACCCCCTCCTACCCCCCCCCTTCCCCCCCTCCACCCCTCCAATTGCGAAGCCGCATCGCTGCTGGCGCGGGCAGGGCTGGGGCCGCAGTCAACAGCAGCCGAGGGGGCGCGGAAGGGGTGGCTGCGGCAGGATCGGCCGTGTGACACCGCCCACTGGCACCGCCTCCATCTCTCCTTTGCCTCGCCCCCCGCCGGGCGCGCTCCCAAGCGGCGGCGCTCACCGGCTGCTCGGCGCTGCCGGAAGCCAGCAGCCGCTGAGGCTGTCCCGGCAGGACCGTGCCCCGGCTTCGCCAGCGGCTCGGCCGGAAACGGCGGCGCGCGTGTGCCGCGTGGCGCGGAGCACAGGCGTTGCGGGGCAGGCGCGGCGGGCCCACGCGAGGAGAGAGGG
>JAVTVJ010010092.1:0-12485 GCA_034509425.1 Eopsaltria australis | reverse complement strand
ATATGGAAAAGATGGCTGAAAATGGAGGACAATGCGGTTTTTAGGGGGGAAAAGGGGGATCTGGGGGCAGTTTTGGGGGATTTGGGGAAAATTGGGGCAGTTCTGGGTCATTTTGGGGACTTTTTGGGGAAGTTTTGGGTCATTTTGGGTCTTTTGGAGGGCTTGGGAAACACTTGATGCAAATGATGGAAATGCGATTAATTAACGCTGATGGACTCTGCTTTTCATGCAAATGAAGTTTATTGCAAGGGAATGAATAAGATCTAATTGAATCACGCCTTTATTTATGCAATAAAATGATGAATATTCACCGACTATACGCAAATGAGGTTGGAGTGTGGATGTTGGTGTTAGGCCACGCCCCTTTTGATTCAAACAAGGCCCCGTGATCACTGGGTGTGGCCAAGCCCTTTATGCTAATCAGGGACAAATATGGTCAGCCCAAAACCCCCCAAATTCACCCAAAATCCTGCTCAGATCCTCCTAAACCCCTCAGGGACCCCCAAAATCCCCCAAATTCAACCCAAAATCCACTTCAGGTGCCCCTAAACCCCTCAGGGATCCCCAAAATCCACCAAATTCACCCCAAAATCCTGCTCAGATCCTTCTAAACCCCTCAAGGACCCCCAAAATCCCCGAAATTCACCCCAAAATCCATTTCAGGTGCCCCTAAACACCTCAGGGACCCCCAAAATCCCCGAAATTCAACCCAAAATCCACTTCAGGTGCCCCTAAACCCCTCAGGGACACCCAAAATCCCCCAAATTCACCCCAAAATCCACTTCAGGTGCCCCTAAACCCCTCAGGGATCCCCAAAATCCACCAAATTCACCCCACAATCCCCCAGATTCTACCTGGGACCCCCATCATCCCCTACATGTCCCCCCAAAGCCCTCAGATCGCCTCAAAACCCACTGCGTTAGCGCCACCTAGTGGCCGGGAGGTCTCAGTGCCTGCCGGGCTAGAGCCAGGCCGAGCAGGAGCTGCGCATGCGCCGCCTGCTGAGGGAGGAGTCGCCCGTCAGGCCACGGCCCTGGGGGCGGGGCCGCGGCCGCTATGCAAATGAGCGGCCTTAGATGGGAAAAATGACCAAATATGGAAAAGATGGCTGAAAATGGAGAAAATGCGGTTTTTAGGGGGGAAAAGGGGGATCTGGGGGCAGTTTGGGGGGATTTGGGGAAAATTGGGGCAGTTCTGGGTCATTTTGGGGACTTTTTGGGGAAGTTTTGGGTCATTTTGGGTCTTTTGGAGGGCTTGGAGAAACACTTGATGCAAATGATGGAAATGCGATTAATTAACGCTGATGGACTCTGCTTTTCATGCAAATGAGGTTTATTGCAAGGGAATTGATAAGATTTAATTGAATCACGCCTGTATTTATGCAAATAAATGATGAATATTCACCGACTAGACGCAAATGAGGTTGGAGTGTGGATGTTGGTGTTAGGCCACGCCCCTTTTGATTCAAACAAGGCCCCGTGATCACGGGGTGTGGCCACGCCCTTTATGCTAATCAGGGACAAATATGGTCAGCCCAAAACCTCCCAAATTCACCCCAAAATCCTGCTCAGATCCTTCTAAACCCCTCAGGGACCACCAAAATCCCCCAAATTCACCCCAAAATCCTGCTCAGATTCTTCTAAACCCATCAGGGACCCCCAAAATCCCCAAAATTCACCCCAAAATCCTGCTCAGATCCCTCTAAACCCATCAGGGACACCCAAAATCCCCCGAAATTCACCCCAAAATCCACTTCAGATCTCCCTAAACCCGTACATGGACCCCCAAAATCCCCCAAATTCACCCCAAAATCCACTTCAGATCTCCCTAAACCCCTCAGGGTCACCCAAAATTCCCCAAATTCACCCCAAAATCCACTTCAGGTGCCCCTAAACCCCTCAGAGATCCCCAAAATCCACCAAATTCACCCCACAATCCCCTCCATTTCCCCCCAAAGCCCTCAGATCGCCTCAAAACCCAGCGCGTTAGCGCCACCTAGTGGCCGGGAGGCCTCAGTGCCTGCCGGGCTAGAGCCAGGCCGAGCAGGAGCTGCGCATGCGCCGCCTGCTGGGGGAGGAGTCGCCCGTCAGGCCACGCCCCTGGGGCGGGGCCGCGGACGCTATGCAAATGAGGCGGCCTTAGATGGGAAAAATGAGCAAATATGGAAAAGATGGCTGAAAATGGAGGAAAATGCGGTTTTTAGGGGGGAAAAGGGGGATCTGGGGGCAGTTTGGGGGGATTTGGGGAAAATTGGGGCAGTTCTGGGTCATTTTGGGGACTTTTTGGGGAAGTTTTGGGTCATTTTGGGTCTTTTGGAGGGCTTGGGGAAACACTGATGCAAATGATGGAAATGCGATTAATTAACGCTGATGGACTCTGCTTTTCATGCAAATGAAGTTTATTGCAAGGGAATTGATAAGATTTAATTGAATCACGCCTGTATTTATGCAAATAAATGATGAATATTCACCGACTATACGCAAATGAGGTTGGAGTGTGGATGTTGGTGTTAGGCCACGCCCCTTTTGATTCAAACAAGGCCCCGTGATCACTGGGTGTGACCACGCCCTTTATGCTAAAGAGGGACAAATATGGTCAGCCCAAAATCCCCCAAATTCACCCCAAAATCCTGCTCAGATCCTTCTAAACCCCTCAGGGACACCCAAAATCCCCCAAATTCACCCCAAAATCCACTTCAGATCTCCCTAAAACCCTCAGGGACCCCCAAAATCCCCTAAATTCACACCAAAATCCTGCTCAGATCCCTCTAAACCCATCAGGGACACCCAAAATCCCCCAAATTCACCCCAAAATCTATTTCACATGCCCCGAAACCCCTCAGGGACACCCAAAATCCCCTAAATTCACCCCAAAATCTACTTCACGTGCCCCTAAACCCCTCAGGGATCCCCAAAATCGAACAAATTCACCCCACAATCCCCCATATTCTACCTGGGACCCCCATCATCCCCTACATTTCTCCCCAAAGCCCTCAGATCGCCTCAAAACCCACTGCGGTAGCGCCACCTAGTGGCCGGGAGGTCTCAGTGCCTGCCGGGCTAGAGCCAGGCCGAGCAGGAGCTGTGCATGCGCCGCCTGCTGGGGGAGGAGTCGCCCGTCAGGCCACGCCCCTGGGGGCGGGGCCGCGGCCGCTATGCAAATGAGGCGGCCTTTAGATGGGAAAAATGACCAAATATGGAAAAGATGGCTGAAAATGGAGGAAAATGCGTTTTTTAGGGGGGAAAAGGGGGATCTGGGGGCAGTTTGGGGGGATTTGGGGAAAATTGGGGCAGTTCTGGGTCATTTTGGGGACTTTTTGGGGAAGTTTTGGGTCATTTTGGGTCTTTTGGAGGGCTTGGGAAACACTTGATGCAAATGAGAAATGCGATTAATTAACGCTGATGGACTCTGCTTTTCATGCAAATGAAGTTTATTGCAAGGGAATGAATAAGATTTAATTGAATCACGCCTGTATTTATGCAAATAAATGATGAATATTCACCGACTATACGAAAATGAGGTTGGAGTGTGGATGTTGGTGTTAGGCCACGCCCCTTTTGATTCAAAGAAGGCCCCGTGATCAATGGGTGTGGCCACGCCCTTTATGCTAATGAGGGACAAATATGGTCAGTCAAAAATCCCCATTAAATTCACCACAAAATCCTGCTCAGATCCTTCTAAACCCCTCAGGGACCCCCAAAATCCCCCAAATTCACCCCAAAATCCACTTCAGATCTCCCTAAACCTCTCAGGGACACCCAAAATTCCCCAAATTCACCCCAAAATCCACTTCAGGTGCCCCTAAACCCCTCAGGGACACCCAAAATCCCCCAAATTCACCCCAAAATCTACTTCAGGTGCCCCTAAACCCCTCAGGGATCCTCAAACTCCACCAAATTCAGCCCAAAATCCCCCATATTCTACCTGGGACCCCCATCATCCCCTACATTTCCCCCCAAAGCCCTCAGATCACCTCAAAACCCCCTGCGTTAGCGCCACCTAGTGGCCGGGAGGTCTCAGTGCCTGCCGGGCTAGAGCCAGGCCGAGCAGGAGCTGCGCATGCGCCGCCTGCTGGGGGAGGAGTCGCCCGTCAGGCCACGCCCTGGGGGCGGGGCCGCGGCCGCTATGCAAATGAGGCCGCCTTAGATGGGAAAAATGAGCAAATATGGAAAAGATGGCTGAAAATGGAGGAAAATGCGGTTTTTAGGGGGAAAAGGGGGATCTGGGGGCAGTTGGGGGGGATTTGGGGAAAATTGGGGCAGTTCTGGGTCATTTTGGGGACTTTTTGGGGAAGTTTTGGGTCATTTTGGGTCTTTTGGAGGGCTTGGGAAACACTTGATGCAAATGATGGAAATGCGATTAATTAACGCTGATGGACTCTGCTTTTCATGCAAATGAAGTTTATTGCAAGGGAATGAATAAGATTTAATTGAATCACGCCTGTATTTATGCAAATAAATGATGAATATTCACCGACTATACGCAAATGCGGTTGGAGTGTGGATGTTGGTGTTAGGCCACGCCCCTTTTGATTCAAACAAGGCCCCGTGATCACTGGCTGTGGCCACGCCCTTTATGCTAATCAGGGACAAACATGGTCAGTCCAAAATCCCCATTAAATTCACCCCAAAATCCTGCTCAGATCCGTCTAAACTCCTCAAGGACCCCCAAAATCCCCCAAATTCACCCCAAAATCCTGGCCTCAGATTCCTTCTAAACACCATTCAGGGACCCAAAATCCCCCAAATTCACCCCAAAAATCCTCTCAGATCTCTAAAAACCCATCAGGGAACCCAAAATCCCCCAAATTCACCCCAAAATCCTGCTCAGATCCTTCTAAACCCCTCCGGGACACCCAAAATCCCCCAAATTCACCCCAAAATCCTGCTCAGATCCCTCGAAACCCCTCAGGGATCCCAAAAATCCCCCGAAATTCACCCCAAAATCCACTTCAGGTGCCCCTAAACCCCTCAGGGATCCCAAAATCCACCAAATTCACCCCACAATCCCCCATATTCTACCTGGGACCCCCATCATCCCCTACATTTCCCCCCAAAGCCCTCAGATCGCCTCAAAACCCACTGCGTTAGCGCCACCTAGTGGCTGGGAGGTCTCAGTGCCTGCCGGGCTAGAGCCAGGCTGAGCAGGAGCTGCGCATGCGCCGCCTGCTGGGGGAGGAGTCGCCCGTCAGGCCACGCCCCTGGGGGCGGGGCCGCGGCCGCTATGCAAATGAGGCGGCCTTAGATGGGAAAAATGACCAAATAGGGAAAAGATGGCTGAAAATGGAGGAAAATGCGGTTTTTAGGGGGGAAAACGGGGATCTGGGGGCAGTTTGGGGGGATTTGGGGAAAATTGGGGCAGTTCTGGGTCATTTTGGGGACTTTTTGGGGAAGTTTTGGGTCATTTTGGGTCTTTTGGAGGGCTTGGGGAAACACTTGATGCAAATGATGGAAATGCGATTAATTACCGCTGATGGACTCTGCTTTTCATGCAAATGAAGTTTATTGCAAGGGAATGAATAAGATCTAATTGAATCACGCCTGTATTTATGCAAATAAATGATGAATATTCACCGACTATACGCAAATGAGGTTGGAGTCTGGATGTTGGTGTTAGGCCACGCCCCTTTTGATTCAAACAAGGCCCCGTGATCACTGGCTGTGGCCACGCCATTTATGCTAATGAGGGACAAATATGGTCAGCCCAAAACCCCCAAATTCACCCAAAAATCCTGCTCAGATCCTTTCTAAAACCCATCAGGAACCCCAAAATCCCCCAATTCACCCCAAAATCCACTTCAGATCTCCCTAAACCCCTCAAGGGACCACCCAAAATCCCAAAATTCACCCCAAATTCCACATTCAGGTGCCCCTAAACCCCTCAGGGACACCCAAAATCCCCCAAATTCACCCCAAAATCCACTTCAGATCTCCCTAAACCGCTCAGGGACCCCAAAATCCACCAAATTCACCCCACAATCCCCCATATTCTACCTGGGACCCCATCATCCCCTACATTTCCCCCCAAAGCCCTCAGATCGCCTCAAACCCACTGCGTTAGCGCCACCTAGTGGCCGGGAGGTCTCAGTGCCTGCCGGGCTAGAGCCAGGCCGAGCAGGAGCTGCGCATGCGCCGCCTGCTGGGGGAGGAGTCGCCCGTCAGGCCACGCCCCTGGGGGCGGGGCCGCGGCCGCTATGCAAATGAGGCGGCCTTAGATGGGAAAAATGACCAAATATGGAAAAGATGGCTGAAAATGGAGGAAAATGCGGTTTTTAGGGGGGAAAAGGGGGATCTGGGGGCAGTTTGGGGGATTTGGGGAAAATTGGGGCAGTTCTGGGTCATTTTGGGGACTTTTTGGGGAAGTTTTGGGTCATTTTGGGTCTTTTGGAGGGCTTGGGGAAACACTTGATGCAAATGATGGAAATGCGATTAATTAACGCTGATGGACTCTGCTTTTCATGCAAATGAAGTTTATTGCAAGGGAATGAATAAGATTTAATTGAATCACGCCTGTATTTATGCCAAAAAATGATGAATATTCACCGACTATACGCAAATGAGGTTGGAGTGTGGATGTTGGTGTTAGGCCACGCCCCTTTTGATTCAAACAAGGCCCCGTGATCACTGGCTGTGGCCACGCCCTTTATGCTAATGAGGGACAAATATGGTCAGCCCAAAACCCCCCAAATTCACTTCAAAATCCTGCTCAGATCCTTCTAAACCCCTCAGGGACCCCCAAAAATCCCCCAAATTCACCCCAAAATCCACTTCAGATCTCCCTAAACCCCTCAGGGACCCCAAAGTCCCCCAAATTCACCCCAAAATCCACTTCAGGTGCCCCTAAACCCCTCAGGGACACCCAAAATCCCCCAAATTCACCCCAAAATCTACTTCACGTGCCCCTAAACCCCTCAGGGATCCCCAAAATCCACCAAATTAACCCAACAATCCCCCATATTCTACCTGGGACCCCCATCATCCCCTACATTTCCCCCAAAGCCCTCAGATCGCCTCAAAACCCACTGCGGTAGCGCCACCTAGTGGCCGGGAGGTCTCAGTGCCTGCCGGGCTAGAGCCAGGCCGAGCAGGAGCTGCGCATGCGCCGCCTGCTGGGGGAGGAGTCGCCCGTCAGGCCACGCCCCTGGGGGCGGGGCCGCGGCTGCTATGCAAATGAGGCGGCCTTAGATGGGAACAAATGACCAAATATGGAAAAGATGGCTGAAAATGGAGGAAAATGAGGTTTTTAGGGGGGAAAAGGGGGATCTGGGGGCAGTTTGGGGGGATTTGGGGAAAATTGGGGCAGTTCTGGGTCATTTTGGGGACTTTTTGGGGAAGTTTTGGGTCATTTTGGGTCTTTTGGAGGGCTTGGGGAAACACTTGATGCAAATGATGGAAATGCGATTAATTAACGCTGATGGACTCTGCTTTTCATGCAAATGAAGTTTATTGCAAGGGAATGAATAAGATTTAATTGAATCACGCCTGTATTTATGCAAATAAATGATGAATATTCACCGACTAGACGCAAATGAGGTTGGAGTGTGGATGTTGGTGTTAGGCCACGCCCCTTTTGATTCAAACAAGGCCCCGTGATCACTGGGTGTGGCCACGCCCTTTATGCTAATCAGGGACAAATATGGTCAGCCCAAAATCCCCATTAAATTCACCCCAAAATCCTGCTCAGATCCTTCTAAACCCCTCAGGGACCCCCAAAATCCCCCAAATTCACCCCAAAATCCACTTCAGATCCCCCTAAACCGCTCAGGGACACCCAAAATCCCCCAAATTCACCCCAAAATCCACTTCAGAATCTCCCTAAACCCCTCACGGCGACCCCAAAATCCCCCAAATTCACCCCAAAATCCACTTCAGATCCCCCTAAACCGCTCAGGGACACCCAAAATCCCCCAAATTCACCCCAAAATCCACTTCAGGTGCCCCTAAAACCCTCAGGGATCCCCAAAATCCACCAAATTCACCCCACAATCCCCCAGATTCTACCTGGGACCCCCATCATCCCCTACATTTCCCCCCACAGCCCTCAGATCGCCTCAAAACCCACTGCGTTAGCGCCACCTAGTGGCCGGGAGGTCTCAGTGCCTGCCGGGCTAGAGCCAGGCCGAGCAGGAGCTGCACATGCGCCGCCTGCTGGGGGAGGAGTCGCCCGTCAGGCCACGCCCCTGGGGGCGGGGCCGCGGCCGCTATGCAAATGAGGCGGCCTTAGATGGGAAAAATGAGCAAATATGGAAAAGATTGCTGAAAATGGAGGAAAATGCGGTTTTTAGGGGGGAAAAGGGGGATCTGGGGGCAGTTTGGGGGGATTTGGGGAAAATTGGGGCAGTTCTGGGTCATTTTGGTGACTTTTTGGGGAAGTTTTGTGTCATTTTGGGTCTTTTGGAGGGCTTGGGGAAACACTTGATGCAAATGATGGAAATGCGATTAATTAACGCTGATGGACTCTGCTTTTTATGCAAATTAAGTTGATTGCAAGAGAATGAATAAGATCTAATTGAATCACGCCTGTATTTATGCAAATAAATGATGAATATTCACCGACAATACGCAAATGAGGTTGGAGTGTGGATGTTGGTGTTAGGCCACGCCCCTTTTGATTCAAACAAGGCCCCGTGATCACTGGGTGTGGCCACGCCCTTTATGCTAATCAGGGACAAATATGGTCAGCCCAAAATCCCCATTAAATTCACCCCCAAAATCCTGCTCAGATCCTTCTAAACCCCTCAGGGACCCCCAAAATCCCCCAAATTCACCCCAAAATCCACTTCAGGTGCCCCTAAACCGCTCAGGGACACCCAAAATCCCCCAAATTCACCCCAAAATCCACTTCAGGTGCCCCTAAACCCCTCAGGGATCCCCAAAATCCACAAAATTCACCCACAATCCCCCATATTCTACCTGGACCCCCATCATCCCCTTACATTTCCCCCCAAAGCCCTCAGATCGCCCTCAAACCCACTGCGGGTTAGCGCCACCTAGTGGCGGAGGTCTCAGTGGCATGCCGGCTAGAGCCAGCGCCGCAGCAGGAGCCTGCGCTATGCGCCGCCTGCTGGGAAAGTCGCCCCCGCTCCACGGCACGTCCCCGGCGGCGGCCGCGGCCGCCTCCAATGCAATGAGCCGCCTTAGATGGGAAAAAAGAACCAAATTATGGAAAAGATGGCTGAAAATGGAGGAAATGCGGTTTTAAGGGGAAAAGGGGGATCTGGGTCAGTTATGGCGCGATTTGGGAATTTGGGGCAGTTCTGGCCGTCATGTTTGGGACTTTGCGGGGAAGCTTTGCGTCATTTGGGTCTTTTGGAGGGCTTGGGGAAACACTGATGCAAATGATGGAAATTGCGATTAATTAACGCATATGGACTCTGCTTTTCATGCAAATGAGGTTTATTGCAAGGGAATTGATAAGATTTAATTGAATCACGCCTGTATTTATGCAAATAAATGATGAATATTCACCTACTATACGCATATGAGGTTGGTGTGTGGATGTTGGTGTTAGGCCACGCCCCTTTTGATTCAAACAAGGCCCCGTGATCACTGGGTGTGGCCACGGCCTTTATGCTAAAGAGGGACAAACATGGTCAGCCCAAAATCCCCATTAAATTCACCCCAAAATCCTGCTCAGATCCTTCTAAACCCCTCAGGGACACCCAAAATCCCCCAAATTCACCCCAAAATCCTGCTCAGATCCCTCTAAACCCATCAGGGACCCCCAAAATCCCCCAAATTCACCCCAAAATCCACAACAGGCTCCCCTAAACCCCTCAGGGATCCCCAAAATCCACCAAATTCACCCCACAATCCCCCATATTCTCCCTGGGACCCCCATCATCCCCTACATTTCCCTCCAAAGCCCTCAGATCGCCTCAAAACCCACTGCGGTAGCGCCACCTAGTGGCCGAGAGGTCTCAGTGCCTGCCGGGCTAGAGCCAGGCCGAGCAAAAGCTGCGCATGTGCCGCCTGCTGGGGGAGGAGTCGCCCGTCAGGCCACGGCCCTGGGGGCGGGGCCGCGGCCGCTATGCAAATGAGGCGGCCTTTAGATGGGAAAAATGACCAAATATGGAAAAGATGGCTGAAAATGGAGGAAAATGCGTTTTTTAGGGGGGAAAAGGGGGATCTGGGGGCAGTTTGGGGGGATTTGGGGAAAATTGGGGCAGTTCTGGGTCATTTTGGGGACTTTTTGGGGAAGTTTTGGGTCATTTTGGGTCTTTTGGAGGGCTTGGGGAAACACTTGATGCAAATGATGGAAATGCGATTAATTAACGCTGATGGACTCTGCTTTTTATGCGAATTAAGTTCATTGCAAGAGAATGAATAAGATCTAATTGAATCACGCCTGTATTTATGCAAAAAAATGATGAATATTCACCGACTATACGCAAATGAGGTTGGAGTGTGGATGTTGGTGTTAGGCCACGCCCCTTTTGATTCAAACAAGGCCCCGTGATCACTGGGTGTGGCCACGCCCTTTATGCTAATAAGGGACAAATATGGCCAGCCCAAAATCCCCATCAAATTCACCCAAAAATCCTGCTCAGATCCTTCTAAACCCCTCAGGGACCCCCAAAATCCCCCAAATTCACCCCAAAATCCACTTCAGATCCCCCTAAACCGCTCAGGGACACCCAAATCCCCCAAATTCACCCCAAAATCCACTTCAGGTGCCCCTAAACCCCTCAGGGATCCCCAAAATCCACCAAATTCACCCCACAATTCCCCATATTCTACCTGGGACCCCCATCATCCCCTACATTTCCCCCCAAAGCCCTCAGATCGCCTCAAAACCCACCGCGTTAGCGCCACCTAGTGGCCGGGAGGTCTCAGTGCCTGCCGGGCTAGAGCCAGGCCGAGCAGGAGCTGCGCATGCGCCGCCTGCTGGGGGCGGAGTCGCCCGTCAGGCCACGGCCCTGGGGCGGGGCCGCGGCCGCTATGCAAATGAGGCGGCAGTAGATGGGAAAAATGACCAAACATGGAAAAGATGGCTGAAAATGGAGGAAAATGCGGTTTTTAGGGGGGAAAAGGGGGATCTGGGGGCAGTTTGGGGGGATTTGGGAAAAATTGGGGCAGTTCTGGGTCATTTTGGGGACTTTTTGGGGAAGTTTTGGGTCATTTTGGGTCTTTTGGAGGGCTTGGGGAAACACTTGATGCAAATGATGGAAACGCGATTAATTAACGCTGATGGACTCTGCTTTTCATGCAAATGAAGTTTATTGCAAGGGAATGAATAAGATTTAATTGAATCACGCCTGTATTTATGCAAATAAATGATGAATATTCATCGACTAGACGCAAATGAGGTTGGAGTGTGGATGTTGGTGTTAGGCCACGCCCCTTTTGATTCAATCAAGGCCCCTGCAGGATCACTGGGTGGCTAATGCCTTTATAAGCAAAGAGGGACAAATATGGTCAGCCCAAAACCCCCACCAACTTCCAAAATGCTGCTCGATCCTAAAACCCCTCTTCTCAGGGACCCCCCAAATTCCCCAAATTCACCCCAAAATCCACTTCAGGTGCCTCTAAACCCATCAGGGACGCCCAAAATTCCCCAAATTCACCCCAAAATCAACTTCAGGTGCCACTAAACCCCTCAGGGATCCCCAAAGTCCCCCAAATTCACCCCAAAATCCTGCTCAGATCTCCCTAAACCTCTCAGGGACACCCAAATCCCCCAAATTCACCCCACAATCCCCCATATTCTACCTGGTATCCCCATCATCCCTTACATTTCCCCCCAAAGCCCGCAGATCGCCTCAAAACCCACTGTGCTAGCGCCACCTAGTGGCCGGGAGGTCTCAGTGCCTGCTCGGCTAGAGCCAGGCCGAGCAGGAGCTGCGCATGCGCCGCCTGCTGGGGGAGGAGTCGCCCGTCAGGCCACGCCCCTGGGGGCGGGGCCGCGGCCGCTATGCAAATGAGGCGGCCTTAGATGGGAAAAATGACCAAATATGGAAAAAGATGGCTGAAAATGGAGGAAAATGCGGTTTTTAGGGGGGGAAAAGGGGGATCTGGGGGCACTTTGGGGGGATTTGGGGAAAATTGGGGCAGTTCTGGGTCATTTTGGGGACTTTTTGGGGAAGTTTTGGGTCATTTTGGGTCTTTTGGAGGGTTTGGGGAAACACTTGATGCAAATGATGGAAATGCGATTAATTAACGCTGATGGACTCTGCTTTTCATGCAAATGAAGTTTATTGCAAGGGAATGAATAAGATTTAATTGAATCACGCCTGTATTTATGCAAAAAATGATGAATATTCACCGACTATACGCAAATGAGGTTGGAGTGTGGATGTTGGTGTTAGGCCACGCCCCTTTTGATTCAAACAAGGCCCTGTGATCACTGGGTGTGGCCACGCCCTTTATGCTAATCAGGGACAAATATGGTCAGCCCAAAACCCCCAAATTCACCCCAAAATCCTGCTCAGATCCTTCTAAACCCCTCAGGGACCCCCAAAATCCCCCAAATTCACCCCAAAATCC
>JAVTVJ010010055.1:0-11215 GCA_034509425.1 Eopsaltria australis | reverse complement strand
TGTGGTCAGTTGTTTCAGGTGCTGTGGTCAGTCCTGTCAGGTGCTGTGGTCAGTGCTGTCCAGGGTTGGCTGTGGTCAGTTGTTTCAGGTGCTGTGGTCAGTCCTGTCAGGTGCTGTGGTCAGTTGTTTCAGGTGCTGTGGTCAGTCCTGTCAGGTGCTGTGGTCAGTGCTGTCCAGGGTTGGCTGTGGTCAGTTGTTTCAGGTGCTGTGGTCAGTCCTGTCAGGTGCTGTGGTCAGTTGTTTCAGGTGCTGTGGTCAGTCCTGTCAGGTGCTGTGGTCAGTGCTGTCCAGGGTTGGCTGTGGTCAGTTGTTTCAGGTGCTGTGGTCAGTCCTGTCAGGTGCTGTGGTCAGTTGTTTCAGGTGCTGTGGTCAGTCCTGTCAGGTGCTGTGGTCAGTGCTGTCCAGGGTTGGCTGTGGTCAGTTGTTTCAGGTGCTGTGGTCAGTCCTGTCAGGTGCTGTGGTCAGTTGTTTCAGGTGCTGTGGTCAGTCCTGTCAGGTGCTGTGGTCAGTGCTGTCCAGGGTTGGCTGTGGTCAGTTGTTTCAGGTGCTGTGGTCAGTCCTGTCAGGTGCTGTGGTCAGTTGTTTCAGGTGCTGTGGTCAGTCCTGTCAGGTGCTGTGGTCAGTGCTGTCCAGGGTTGGCTGTGGTCAGTTGTTTCAGGTGCTGTGGTCAGTCCTGTCAGGTGCTGTGGTCAGTTGTTTCAGGTGCTGTGGTCAGTCCTGTCCAGGGTTGGCTGTGGTTAGTGCTGTCCAGAGTTGGCTGTGGTCAGTTGTTTCAGGTGCTGTGGTCAGTCCTGTCCAGGGCTGCCTGTGCTGGGGTCTCACCCAGCTCCTTTCCATCCCTCCTGAGCAGGACAGGAGAGCAGGGCTCGTCCTGGGGGCTCTTCCCTGACATCCAGAACGTTCTCGGAGGGTTCTGCCCCTCTCCTTTCTCTCTCCAGCCGTGGCAGAGCCTGCCCAGGTGCCTGGAGCAGCTCCCCCTCTCCCAGGACACGTGGCTGTGAGCGTGTGCCACTTACAAACCTTTTCGTTTCAGGGAAGTACCTCAGACAAAAGAGAATCGACTTCCAGCTGCCTTACGACATCCTCTGGCAGTGGAAACACAACCAGGTGAGAGATAAGAAGTCCCGGGGTTGCCGAGATTGGGATCAGAAGGAAACAGCAGCACTCAGAGACAGCCCCGTTCACACATCCCGGCTGGGGGGGATTTCTTGTGGCAGGGGAGAAGGGATTTGCATATGTATTTAATGGTGAAAATTCCCATTATTCCATCTCCTGCAAAATAGCAACCCCGGGAGTTTGTGCTCTGACAAAAGTCATTAAATTGGCTGCAGACTTTTATTTTGGCAGTGCTGCTCTGTGCAGGGAGCTGCTTTCAGACACGCCTCGGGAGAATTTTTGGATGTACTGCCAGCAGCACTGAGAAATTTCAGGCCTTATTTTTCTTGGCTCAATCCCAGCAGAGTGGAATTTATTTTTCACTTGCGAGCTGAAATTTTCGTACTAAGGAAAGAACAAAAACTGTTTAACAGTCTCATTCTTTTTAAAGAGCTTTAAATATGTGCAAGCTTAAAGATAGGATTTTTTTTTTCCCCCTGAGATGTTTCCACCACAGGATTTAAGGCTGATGGGAGAATCTGCCCTCAGCTCCGTGGTGAGAAAGTGCTCTCAGATGTGTAACTTGAGCATGTAAATGAGCAGGACCCATTCCCAGGTGCTGTGGCTCCAGCTGCACTCCAACAGCCCTGGAATCTGATCCTCAAGTCAGGAGCACTGGGGACATTCCTTGCCGTGTGTTGACGATGGCCTGTCTCAGCTATTCAGTATTCTCTAAGGAATAAATCCATGGAATCTGTTTCCTTGACATTTTGCAGCTCTCCCTGCAATGCTGGAGGCCCTTGCAGAGGAGTTTCTCTGCCCAGGGGTGTGGAGATGTCTGGGTTGTTCCTGTGGGCCACAGAGGTCACGGAGGGAAGGCTCTTTCAGTGCAGGAAATGTGTGTGAAATGGAGAATAATTGGAAATTATTCCTTAAAGCTTGTTTGAAAGGCTGGAATGTATATGAAATTATAAATTGGGATGTAAGCTCCCCTTTCCCTTCCCATCATCTCCATCTGCAGAGGAAGCTCCTGTGCAGGGAAGATGAATCTGCATTTCTCATGGCTCCCACCTGTACTCACAGTTCTCATAGAATCCCAGAATCCTTTCGATTGGAAAAACCCCTTAAGATCATCGAGTCCCTTGGATAAATCAGCACCTTGATCTTTTTGCTTTCGCTTTTTTAAAGCATTGGCACATGGTGATTCCACCAAAGATGGTTTCTCCAAAGTAGGTATAAATAATTCCACCAAAGATGGTTTCTCCAAAGTAGGTATAAATAATTCCACCAAAGATGGTTTCTCCAAAGTAGGTATAAATAATTCCACCAAAGATGGTTTCTCCAAAGTAGGTATAAATAATTCCACCAAAGATGGTTTCTCCAAAGTAGGTATAAATAATTCCTCTTCTTCTAAGCCCTGTTCAGAGGAGCCTGTCCTCGGGACAGCTGTTTCCCACATTGCCCTGGGCAGACAGAATAAATAATGAATGTGGTGAACAAACTGCTCCACTGTCTCACTAAGCCCAAATTCGACTTATTCAAGTCCTGTTTGTGACCTATTTGTTAATGCAGCCTGAGCCTAGAGAAGAGAACACAGATTTCTAGTAATGATTATGGAACAGTTCCCTATGTACAGAACATCATTTCCCTGATCCTTTTGAATAACAGATGCACTTATGCAATGTATTAAATTTTTTTTTTCTCTTCCTTTTAGTTGTATAAAAAGCCAGATGTCCCACTTTATAAAAAAATCCGTTCCAGTAAGTAAAATCTTATTACTAAACTGTGATAACTGTGGAATTTTCATGTAACACCCTCCTTTCTGTCCTGCTCTTTCTCCTACCAAAGACACATCCACCTGCTTTTTTTTTTACTTCACTGATTGGAATGAAAATATTGTAGATAAACAGTATTCTGGTAATTATTTTCCCTGTTTTTTTTCTTTTTTCCCCCTCCAGATGTTTATGTGGATGTCAAACCTCTCTCTGGCTACGAGGCCACCACCTGCAATTGTAAGAAACCAGAGGATGACAGTGGGAAGGGCTGTGTGGAGGATTGTCTGAACAGGTTAGCAGTCAATTATTTCTCATCATCTCCTAGGAAAAAAGAGTTGTGCTGGATGCACCCCAGGCACCATCACAGGGAGGGAAATTCCCAGTCTGACCCACTCTGGGGTCCCAGTGTCACCCCCAGACTGTCACTGCTGGGACTGAGGCCCCTTCTCAGTGACCCCCACACTGGTCCCAGTCAGACCAGTCCCTCCCAGCTCAGCGCCAGGATGGTGGAGCAGCCACAGGAGCAGCTCCAGCTGCTGTCCCCAGGGAGGGACCACGAGCAAAGGCCCCCCCTGGGCTCGTGTCCCCTCCTGGGAGGGCTCAGAGTGGCCCCTTGGCCTCGGGCAGGCAAAGGGACAGTGCCAGGTGTGGCCATTGCCCCTCCCCGGGCTCAGCCTGCAGGAGCTGCACCTGCACCAGGGCATTCCTGAGCACGGCCCCACCCCTCCCTCCAGAGGAAAATCCAAATTAGGAATTCCATTGTGCCCTTTGAATGGCAGTGAGAGCCAGGCAGGGAATCACACCCTGAAAACAAGAAGCATTTTAATTGTTGAATAACTCCTGTTTTGTTTAATTGATTAAATTAAGTTGCTATTATTAAATAATGTTATTATTGATTCCTTTTTATATATTGATTTATTATTTATTCATATATACATAGTATATATAATGTTGATTGTTATATTGATTTATATCTTGATTTTAAAATTAATTTAATCTTTGATTTTTATATTGATTTATTATTGATTAATATATACATTTTATATATATAATGTTGACTTTTATATTGATTTATATATTGATTTTTAAAATTTATTTATACTTTGATTTTTTTATATTGATTTATTATTTATTCTTATATATGTTATATATATAATGTTGATTTTTATATTGACTTATACATTGATTTTTATGTTGATTTCTACATTTTTTATATTGATTTATACATTGATTTTTTCTATTGATTCATATTTTCTGTATATTATTCACATTATGATTTATATATTCATATCTTTACTTCATATATTGATTTATACATTGGTTTTTTATATTGATTTATACATTGTTTTTTTATATTGATTTATACATTTATTTTTAATATTGATTTATACATTGATTTTTAATATTGATTTATATTTTCTATATATTATTCACATTATGATTTATATATTCATATCTTTACTTCATATATTGATTTATACATTGGTTTTTTATATTAATTTTGCATTGATTTTTTACATTGATTTATACATTGATTTTTTCTGTTGATTTTTATTTTCTACATATTATTCACAGGATGATTGATATATTTATCCCTTGATTTATACATTGTTTTTTTCTATTTATTTATACATTGATTTTTCTATTGATTTATACATTGGTTTTTTCTATTGATCTATATTTTCTATATATTACATGATGATTTATATATTTATCTCTTGATTTCATATCTTGATTTATACACAATTTTTTTTCTATTGATTTATACATTGTTTTTTTCTATTGATTTATACATTGATTTTTTCTATTGATTTATACACAATTTTTTTTTCTATTGATTTATACATTGATTTTTTTTCTATTAATTTCTATTTTCTCCATATTACTCACACGATGATTTCCATATTTACCCCTTGATTCCATACATTGCTCTATGACTGATTTTCCTTGGCTGCCAGCTCCCAAAGCATCCTCCTCCCCTCCCTTTCACGTGCTGTGCTGTCTCTTCCAGGATGATCTTTGCAGAGTGCTCCCCCAACACGTGCCCCTGTGGGGAGCAGTGCTGCAACCAGCGCATCCAGAGGCACGAGTGGGTGCAGTGCCTGGAGAGGTTCCGTGCCGAGGAGAAGGGCTGGGGGATCCGTACCAAAGAACCCCTGAAAGCAGGACAGTTCATCATTGAATACCTGGGAGAAGTCGTTAGCGAGCAGGAATTCAGGTAGAATTATTTCTTTGCTGCTTTAGCGTGGAACGCTCGTAAATGGGGTTTAGGATTTGGGGTGTCCTCAGGTGGGAGCAAAGGGGAGGGTGAGGGGGAAAGGAAGGCTTAGAATTGTGGGGGTTTTGATTAATCAGGTTTTTCTCAGTCTGGTAGAGAGGGGTGATTAATGTTTGAAATCTGCCTCATCTGCCCTGTCAATGCAAAATGCCACGAGTGGCTGAATGTGAAATGAGAACTCTGCAGGATTTGGACTGCACCAGGTAGAACTGAGGGGCAGAGTGGGGCTGGAAGGGGCGTGGAAAAGAACAAAGTGGAAGCACTGAGAGCCATTGAAAGAAAGAAATTGTCTTGTTAACTCCGTGGCATGGTGGGATATTTGAGGCTGGAGGGAGTTGCTGCTCTCAGAGCTCCACCAGAAGGCAGCTGCATTCTCCTCATCCAGAGATAACCACTGACACTGACTCCTGTCCCTGTGCTTTGTGATCCCTGGATGTGATTCCAGACCCTGTCCAGTCCCAGGAGGAAGCTGGTTGTGCATACGCAGACACCCCAAGGAACGTATATCTGCATTTTCTCTTCCATACACAGGTTACCAACATGAAATGTGTACAAATAATCTGCAGAACCCAAAAGGGAGCATTCCAGAAGAAACAAATTTCTAAATTCTAACCCCAGCTCTGTCAGTGGCCTTGACTTATAAAAATAGGTACAAATAATGGTTTCCCTCCATCTCTAGGTGTACGGTTCTATAAAATAGAAAAGCTTCTCATTGCTTTTCCTCTCTGAGATGTGCTCTCACTGTGTCACTCCCCATGTGCTCTGTGGGGACGAGCAGAATCACAAGCCACTGCCTGTGTTGCTCCACAGGAACCGGATGATTGAGCAGTACCACAACCACAGTGACCATTACTGCCTGAACCTGGACAGCGGCATGGTCATCGACAGCTACCGCATGGGCAACGAGGCTCGCTTCATCAACCACAGCTGCAACCCCAACTGCGAGATGCAGAAATGGTGAGGGCAGAGAGAGACAGACACAACCTGTTCAGCTGAGGGAGTCAGATCTAAAAATAGGGAGGGCATCAAGCTGTGAATAATCCTTACACGGTGCTCACATTGCTCAGAAGTCGATGGCGAGTGCTGGATGCTTTGGAGACAGGATCCAAGTTGGTGGCAGATCCAGCACTGCTGGTTGTCACACTGGGACATTTCCCTCCCAGCACTGCTGGTTGTCACACTGGGACATTTCCCTCCCAGCACTGCTGGTTGTCACACTGGGCCATTTCCCTCCCAGCACTGCTGGTTGTCACACTGGGGAATTCCCTCCCAGCACTGCTGGTTGTCACACTGGGGAATTCCCTCCTACCACTGCTGGTTGTCACACTGGGCCATTCCCTCCCAGCACTGCTGGTTGTCACACTGGGCCATTTCCTCCCAGCACTGCTGGTTGTCACACTGGGCCATTTCCTCCCAGCACTGCTGGTTGTCACACTGGGCCATTTCCACCTACCACTGCTGGTTGTCACACTGGGACATTTCCTCCCACCACTGCTGGTTGTCACACTGGGACATTTCCCTCCAGCACTGCTGGTTGTCACACTGGGACATTTCCTCCTACCACTGCTGGTTGTCACACTGGGACATTTCCTCCCACCACTGCTGGTTGTCACACTGGGCCATTTCCTCCCAGCACTGCTGGTTGTCACACTGGGCCATTTCCACCTACCACTGCTGGTTGTCACACTGGGACATTTCCTCCCACCACTGCTGGTTGTCACACTGGGACATTTCCCTCCAGCACTGCTGGTTGTCACACTGGGACATTTCCTCCTACCACTGCTGGTTGTCACACTGGGACATTTCCTCCCACCACTGCTGGTTGTCACACTGGGCCATTTCCTCCCAGCACTGCTGGTTGTCACACTGGGCCATTTCCACCTACCACTGCTGGTTGTCACACTGGGACATTTCCTCCCACCACTGCTGGTTGTCACACTGGGACATTTCCCTCCAGCACTGCTGGTTGTCACACTGGGACATTTCCTCCTACCACTGCTGGTTGTCACACTGGGACATTTCCTCCCACCACTGCTGGTTGTCACACTGGGCCATTTCCTCCCAGCACTGCTGGTTGTCACACTGGGCCATTTCCACCTACCACTGCTGGTTGTCACACTGGGACATTTCCCTCCCAGCACTGCTGGTTGTCACACTGGGACATTCCCTCCCAGCACTGCTGGTTGTCACACTGGGCCATTTCCACCTACCACTGCTGGTTGTCACACTGGGACATTTCCCTCCCAGCACTGCTGGTTGTCACACTGGGACATTCCCTCCCAGCACTGCTGGTTGTCACACTCTTAACCTGCTGCAAAGCTTGAAGCTTTAGTAATGCTCTAAAATCATCTATCTGGATATATACCCTTCTTTTTTTTAACAATTCAAATATTTTTTTAAAGCAGGGAAAGAGGGAAATAGTTCAATTCCAGCACACTCTGTGTTGTACCAACACTTTGGGAGACCCAGACTAGGAGGAAGTACTGCTGGGGGATTTGTAGTGAATGATTTGCAGGGGAATGGCAGATGGTGGAATAGGAGTCACTGTGGGGACAGTACATCAGAGAAACTCGTGGTTCTCAGATAATTCTAGATTTAAGCAACAGTAAAGTTTTAAATTTGAAAATCCAACACAAAATAAAAGAAATGAAGAGACAGAGGGAGAGGATTCTGCCCCTCTGCCCTGCTCAGGTGAGACCCCATCCACAGAGCTGCCTCCAGTCTGGGGCCCCAGCACAGGAAGGATGTGGAGCTGCTGGAGTGGGTCTGGAGGAGGCACCAAATTAATCAGAGGGATGGAGCAGCTCTGCTGTGAGGAAAGGCTGAGGGAACTGGGATTGTTCAGCCTGGAAAAGAACAGCTCCAGGTGACCTAATTGTGTCCTTCTAGTATCTGAAGGAGCTGCAGGAAAGATGGAGAGAGACAATTGCCAAGGGCCTGGAGTGCCAGGACAGGGGGAATGGCTTCCCAGTGCCAGAGGGCAGGGTTAGAATGGGATATTGGGAAGGAATTGTTCCCTGTGAGGGTGGGGAGGCCCTGGCACAGGGTGCCCAGAGAAGCTGTGGCTGCCCCTGGATCCCTGGCAGTGCCCAAGGCCAGGATGGATGGGGCTTGGAGCAGCCTGGGACAGTGGGAGGTGTCCCTGGATCCCTGGCAGTGCCCAAGGCCAGGATGGATGGGGCTTGGAGCAGCCTGGGACAGTGGGAGCTGTCCCTGGATCCCTGGCAGTGCCCAGGGCTGGGTTGGACAGGGTTTGGAGCAGCCTGGGACAGTGGGAGCTGTCCCTGGATCCCTGGCAGTGCCCAAGGCCAGGCTGGATGGGTTTGGAGCAGCCTGGGATGGTGGGAGCTGTCCCTGCCATGGCAGGGGTGGGATGGGATGATCTTTAAGGTCCTTTCCAACCCAAATCAGTCTGACCCTGATTTTGAGGTGATGTTCAGTGTCTGGAGGACCTGAGTGCTGCAGGGGACAAGGGGATCTGTCACAACAGCCAGGACAGTTTGTGGCTTCTCTGTCTTGGCACAACTCCCTACTCTTTGTAAATGTGGTGTTCACTTTTTAGCCTTCAGAGTTTATTGTAAGAGATAAATAAATAAAAGAACTGCACAAGCATAACCCAGGGCAGAGCAGAGGAGCTGCTGCCTGTCTCTAACTGTTCCACTGTGTGCACAAAGATGGTTTATGTTTCATTTTTGGGGTATTTGATTGTATTGTCCCCGCAGGTCTGTGAATGGTGTGTACAGGATCGGGCTGTATGCACTCAAGGACATGCCTGCTGGGACTGAGCTCACCTATGACTACAACTTCCACTCATTTAATGTTGAAAAACAGGTAAAAACCCCACGAGACCTTGAGAAATCTCACCAAGGACTAACAGTTCTGTAAAGTGTAAAAATTCACGAGACCTGTTGTGTTTAATTAGTCAGAAAACGTTCTTTTTAGTATTGACAAAGCATCTAAGTGTTTGGGGTTTATTGAATTTATTTTTTTTTTTTCTCAAAGCAACTCTGCAAATGTGGCTTTGACAAATGCAGAGGAATAATTGGGGGTAAAAGCCAACGCATGAATGGACTCTCAAGCAAAAGCAACCAGCCTGTGAGCACCCACAGAAGACCTGGGAGGTCGAAAGAGAAGAGGAAGTCAAAGCACAAACTAAAGAAGAGAGTAAGTAGGAAAGACAGAGTTTGGGTGGGAAATCAGTCTGTGCCATCAGACCAAAACCTGGAATTTTTGTAAATTTTATACTTGAAACAGAAAGCCAAACTTTAACCAGAAATGCAGTAATGCTGCAGGTTCTGTCTCAGGGGCTGCTTTGGCTGCTTCGCTGAGTTCTTGGCACAGTTTTTTCCTGTCTATCAGAACAATCTGTTTTCCAGAGGGGCCACATCCCTGAGGAGCCCAGTGAAAGTGTGAACGCCCCAACCAGGCTGACACCTCAGCTGCAGATGAAGCCCATGTCCAACAGGGAAAGGTAAGGGATGATTTCAGGGAGATTGGCCTCAGAAATGGAGTGCTGTGCAAACATGGAGGTGTTCTTCTATAAGATGGAGCATCCTGAAATTTCTGAGGATGCAGCTTTTAGTTCTCCTTTACCATCCAGGCTGGAATTCCTCTCCACTGAGGAGAGAAGACACAGGGTACACCTCTGAATATGCAGCTTTTCCCCCGCCACGTTAAAGAATTAAATTTTCCACAAAAAAAAAGCTGTTCTTGAGTACCTTCCTAATTCCTGCAGGAATTTTGTGCTGAAACACCACGTGTTCTTGGTACGGAACTGGGAGAAGATCAGGCAGAAGCAGGAGGAGGTGAAGCACGTCAGTGACAGCATGCACAGCTCGTCGCTGTACACGCGCTGGAACGGCATCTGCCGCGACGACGGCAACATCAAATCAGGTGGGGCCACTCTGGCAGGAAATTAGGCACACACTTGCACTTCACACAAGAGGACAGCAGGCAAAGACTTTGTGCTATGACCTTCACCTCGCAGTGTTCTTGTGTGAAGACAAAGACTGAGACCAGCTATCACGCAGTGAAAATTCCTTAAATGCCATCACACAGACGGGATGTGCCATCACATACACAGGAAGGATGTTCACCACAGTGTCCCCCAATCACCTGGGTTATTATTGCACAGTTTTTACCTATTGTGGTAACAGGTAAACAATGCCCTATAAGGTCACAAACCATAATCCTCACTCTCAATAGGTCCAAAAGGCCACAAACTCACAATTCTCTTCCCTAGCCCATCCCTGGTGACCTGGATATGTTTCCGTGGTCACCTCTGGGCTCAGGACAAAGGCTTACTCTAGCTCTTCCAGGCCTGCTTTTCTATAACACAGATAGTGTAACCCGACAGCCACCTCACCTGGGTGCTGATTTGGCACACAGAACGTTAAACTCTGCCTAAAGCCAGTGTGGATTTCCCACAAGATCCATATACCTTTTGTAAGCAGCAGTAAAAGCTCCCAGGAGTCACTCGAGTCCTGGGAGAAGTTGCCACGTGGTGTTTCATCAAGAGGAGGAGGAAGAGGATGGCATTTGACATCGTGACACTCAGTGCCATGGTCTGGTTTGATCAGGCACAGGTTGGACTCTGATCTTCGAGGTCTTTTCCAACCCCAGGGATTCTAGGATATTGTTCTGTGGTATTGGGGAGGAATTCCTCCCTGTGAGGGTGGGGAGGCCCTGGCACAGGGTGCTCAGAGAAGCTGTGGCTGCCCCTGAATCCCTGCCAGTGTCTAAGGCCAGGTTGGACAGGGCTTGAAGTAACCTGGGATAGTGAAAGGTGGCCCTGCCCCATAGTAGAGGGGTGGAAGTGTATGAGCTTTAAGGTCCCTTCCAACCAAACCCAGTCTGTAATTCCATGTTTTTCCATGGTTGGACCCTAATGGAGAAGGGCTGTTCCCTGCTGTCTGTATCCCTAAAGCAGAAACAGTTGTGTACACTGTGAAAATTGTCATTTATCCTCATAGTTTCACAGATTTGAGGCCTTTAGAGAACAAAGGTTTTTGGCATGCAGTCACTTGTGGGAATGGGGCAGAGAAAAATTATTCCTCCTATTCCAAAA
>JAVTVJ010010029.1:0-10805 GCA_034509425.1 Eopsaltria australis | reverse complement strand
CCCCGACCTGCAGCCGCAGGTGCCGGTGCTCCCCGAGGGCGCTGTCGCTGAGCGCGGCCGGGGCCGTGTCCCTGCGGTGCCACCCGAATGTCGCGCGGGGCCCGCGGCGCAGCAGCAGCGCCACCGCCCAGAGCCCGAAGGCCACCCCCGAGGCCACCGCGGCCACCGCGAGGCCACCGCGGGCCAGGAGCCCCCGCAGGGCCAGCAGCAGCCGCGTGGGGGCCAGCAGCAGCGACAGGAGCCGGCGTGGCATGGGGACAGCTGGGGACACCTGGGGACAGTGCGGGGACAATGCTGGGACACCTGGGGACAGCTGGGGACAGCGAGGGGACACCTGGGGACAATGTGGGGACAATGCTGGGACACCTGGGGACAGCGAGGGGACACCTGGGGACACCTGGGGACAATGCTGGGACAGCTGGGGACAGCGAGGGACACCTGGGGACAGAAAAGGGACAATGCTGGGACAGCTGGGGACACCTGGGGACAAAGGAGGGGACACCTGGGGACAAAAAGGGACAATGCTGGGACACCTTGGGACAATTTGGGACAAAGGAGGGGACACCTGGGGACAGCAAAGGGACAATGCTGGGACACCTGGGGACAATGCTGGGACACCTGGAGACAGCTGGGGACAGTGCGGGGACAATGCTGGGACAGCTGGGGACACCTGGGGACAGCGAGGGGACAGCTGGGGACAGTGCGGGGACAATGCTGGGACACCTGGGGACAGCTGGGGACACCTGGGGACAGTGCGGGGACAATACTGGGACAGCTGGGGACAGCTGGGGACAGCGAGGGGACAGCTGGGGGGACAGCTGGGGGACATGGGGACAGCTGGGGGACACAGGGATACAGGGACAGGAACATGGGGACACCTGGGGACAATGTGGGGACAATGGTGGGACATCTGGGGATACAGGGACAGGAGTTTGGTGACATCTGGGGACACAGGAATAGAGGCTTGGGGACATCTGGGACACCTGAGGACAAGGAGGGGACAGCGCTGGGACACCTGGGGATGCAGGGACAGGGGCTTGGGGACACCTGGGGGACACCTGGGGGACACGGGGATCCAGGGACAGGGGCTTGGGGACACATGGGGACACTTGGCTGTCCCATCCCCCAGGTGTCCCCTGTCACAGGGTGGCCTTGTCACCAAGGTCCCATTTCCCCAGGGTGTCCCACCCCCATGGTGGCCCTGTCCCCAAGGTGTCCCCATTGTCCCCACCTTGTCCCCATTGTCCCCATGGTGTCCCCAAAGCCCCCGTGGTGTCCCCATTGTCCCCAGTGTCCACACACCCCCTGTGGTGTCCCCATTGTCCCCACCTTGTCCCCATTGCTCAAAGTCCCTGCATTGTCCCCATCCCTCCTGTGGTGTCCCCATTGTCCCCGTGGTGTCCCCACCTTGTCCCCATGGCCTCCAGAGTGTCCCCATTGTCCCCAAAGCTCCCAGAGTGTGTCCCCACTGTTCCTGGGTTGTCCCCATTGTCCCCCCATTGTCCCCACTGTCCCCATTGTCCCCATTGTCCCCACCTTGTCCCCATTGTCCCCATTGTCCCCACCTTGTCCCCCGGCTCCGCGGCGCCGTTCCCGGGCTCTGTCACCTCCCCCTGTCCCAATTCCCAGGTGGCACCGCCAGGGGTGGCACCATCGGCTGGGTGTCACCAGCCCCAGGTGTCACCACCCCCAGGCTGGCACCGTCAGGGATGTCACCATCGTCTGTGTGTCACCAGCCCCAGGGTGGCACCGCCCAGGTGACACCAGCACGGGTGTCACCATTCCTTGGGTGTCACCACCCCCAGGGCGGCATCATCCCCAGGTTGTCACCACTGTCTCGATGTCACCATCCCCAGGGTGGCACCGCCCGGGTGGCACTGGCAGGGGTGGCACTGGCAGGGGTGGCACCATTCCTGGGATGTCACCATTGTCTGGGTGCCACCACCCCCAGCGTGGCACCATTCCTGGGATGTCACCATGGCCTGGCTGTCACCATGGCCTGGCTGTCACCACCCCCAGGGTGTCACCATTGTCTGGGTGCCACCACCCCCAGGTGCCACCACCCCCAGGTGTCACCACCCCCAGGGTGTCACCATTGTCTGGGTGTCACCACCCCCGGGTGTCACCGCCACAGCCCCGAGGTGCCACATCAGGGGTGTCCCCGTTCCCCAGCGTGTCCCTGTCCCCAAAGCTGCCACGACATTGGGGTGTCCCTGTCCCCAGGGGTGTCCCTGTCCTGGTGTCCCTGTCCCCAGGGGTGTCCCTGTCCCCAAGGGTGTCCCCGTCCGGGTGTCCCTGTCCCCAAGGGGTGTCACGACATTGGGCTGTCCCTGTCCCCAAGCGTGTCCCCAACCCCGTGTCCCTGTCCCCAAATCTGTCGCGACACGGGGCTCTCCCTGTCCCCAAGGCTGTCCCCAGAGCTGTCCCTGTCCCCAAAGCTGTCGCGACATTGCGCCGTCCTTGCCACCCGCGTTCTGCCCCACCCCCGCCTCTGTCGCGACTCGCGGTGTCCCCGCCCTGTCCCCCCCCGTCCCCGTCCCTATCGCGACACGGGGGCGTCCCCGTCCCCGCCACCTCTGTCGCGACAGCGCGGGGCTCCCGCCGCCATCACCGACCTGTCGCGACCGCGGGGGGCTGCGGGGTGGCACCGGGGGGTGGCGCTGTCGCCGCTGTCGCCGCTGTCGCCGCTGTCGCCGCTGTCGCGATCGCGGCGCTGTCACCGCCCCTCCCCCCCCCACGCGGCGCCGCTTCCGCCTCCAACGCAGCGGCCCCGCCCCCGAGCGCTGATTGGACGGCGAGGGAAAGGGGGCGTGACCTGCTGGGAGCAGCCAATCAGAGCGCGAGGGGCGGGGAGGGGGCGTGGCCTGAGCGCTCCGAGGGGGCGGGGCTTTTTTGGGTGGATTTGGGGCTTTTTTGGGTTTTTCTCTTTTTTTCTCTTTCTTTTTTAACTTTTTGCGGCTTTTTTTTGGCTTTCCCCCGTTCGTCCTTTTTAGTTTTCACCTTTTCTGTCGCTTTTGCGTCTTTTTGGGGCTTTTTTTCCTCCCGATTTTATTTTGTTTCTAAGTTTTGACCTTTTTCCCCGTTTTTTAACCTTTTTCCCCCCATTTTCTTTCCTTCCCCTCCCCTTTTTTACTTTTTCCTCCTTTTTATGTTTTTAACCATTTTTAACCATTTTTAACTATTTTTTTCTTGCCTTTTCTAATCGATTTTTCTATTTCCCCCCCAATTTTCTTCTTCCTTTTTTCCCCTTTCCCCCCCCCTTTTTTTTTCTTTAAAATTTAAACATTTCGATTTTAAAAATCCCAATTTAAACCCAAAATTCCGATTTCTGCCGATTTCGACTTTTAAACTTCAAAATTTTCAACTCTGAACATTCCAAATTCTGAATTTCGACTTCTTACAATTAAAAATTCGATTTCAATTCCGATTTTCAACCCTTGAAATTCCAATTTTCAAGCTCCAAATCCTTCGAATTTCAACTCAAAACTCCCAATTTTTTAAAAATTCCAATTCCTCTCAATTTCACCCTAAATTCCCAAATTTTGGGGGGGGATTCCAACCCCTCAAAATTCCCGTTTTAATTCAAATATTTTAATTTTAATCCCAATTTTTTTTCCCCCCTTCCCCCCCTTTTTTTCCCCTCCCCCCCCCTGGAATTTTTTGGGGATTTTTTTGGGGGATAAAAACGGGGCGGAAAAACCCGAAAATTCCGTGTTTTTGGTTTTTTTTTTTGGTGTTTTTTTTTATACAAAACCAAACTCGCAGCGTTTTTTATTCCACGATCGGCGAAAACCCCGGCGCGGGACATTCCGGAATTGGGGGGGGGGGGGAGGAAAAAAAAAAAAAACCTCGGGATTGGCACCGACCCCACCCCAAATAAAATTAATTAATTAATTAATAATTAATAAAAGCCCAGGGGAGGGAGGGGGGATAAAAACGGGGAGAATTCCCGGGATTTTTTGGGGTGAAAAAAAGGGATTTTTGTATAAAATAATGGGGAAAAAAATTGGATTAAAAGTGGGGGAAATTGGGAATAATAAAAAAAAAAATGTTCCGGGCGCGGCGGAGATTTTGGGGGGAAAAGGGGGGAATTTGGGAAAGGAGGGGAGGGAGGGGAAGGAGGAGGGAAAATATAAAAAATTAAGGGTTTATAAAAATGGGGAAAATTGGGAAAAATTGGGGAAAAATTGGGGAAAAATTGGGGGAAAAATGGGGAAAAAATTGGGGAAAAAAAGGGAAAAATAAAGGGGGAAAATTGGGAAAAAATGGGGAAAAAATGGGAATTTTTGAAGGAGAAATTGGAATTAAAAAAAGGAAGGAAAAGGGAAAAAAGAGGGAAAATTGAAAAGGAATTTCAGGGGAATTAAAAATAAAATTAGAGGGAAAAGGGAAATTTAAAAAAGGGGAAAAAGGAAAAAAAAATGGGGAAAAAATTTTAAAAAATGGGGGAAAAATAAAAAAAATGGGGGAAAATGGGGGAAAAAAAGGAAAAATAAAATCCAGGAAAAAAACAGGAAAAAAGGGAAAAAAACCAGGAGAAAAAAGAAGAAAAAAGAAGGAAAAAAGGGGGGAAAAGGAGGAAAAAAAAAAGAAAGAAAACAGGGAAAAAAGAGGAAAAATCAGGGAAGAAAAATGAAAAAAAAAACCCAGGGAGAAATAGGGAAAAAATCAGGAAAAAAAGGAAAAAAAAATGAGGAAAAAGAGGAAAAATCAGGAAAGAAAAATGAAAAAAAAAAGATCAGGAAAAAAGGGGGAAATGGGGGGAAAAAAAGGGAAAAAAAAGGAAAAAAAAGGAAAAACATCAGGAAAAAAAAAGGGAAAAAAGGGAAAAGAAACGGGGAAGAAAAGGAAAAAAAAAACCAGGGAAAAAGGGGAAAAAATTGGGAAAAAAAGGGGAACAAAAGAGAAAAAAGGGAGGAAAAAATGGGAAAAAAATGAGGGAAAAAATCCGGGAAAAATCCGAAAAAATCGGGGAAAAATCTGAAAAAAAAAGAGGGAAAAATCCAAAAAAAAAAAAGAGGGAAAAATCCGAAAAAAACCAGGGAAAAAAGGGAAAAAACCAGGGAAAAAAGGGAATTTTAAAAAATTAAAAATGAGGGTGGGGAAAAAAGAGGGAAAAGGAGGAAAAATTCCAGGAGGAAAAGCGGGAAAAGGCAAAGGGGGAGGGGGGGGAAAAGTCCCTGAGGCCGCGGGTGGGGGAGGGGCAAACCTCCCCCCATCACCCTCTCCCCCCGAATCCTCCCAAAAAAGCGCCCAAGATCCGCCGATTCAACCAAAAAATAGGGAATTTTTTCCCCTATTTTTTTTTTTTATTTGTTTTTTCGGCGCCGGAAAAAAGAGAAAAAAAACAAACAAAAAAACCCAAAAAATCCAAAAAATTGGAAATAAAGAGCGAAATAAAAAAACCTGCAAATCCCGGGAATTCCCGGGAATTCTCGTGGGGATTTTTTTTTTTTTTTTGGTGTGAAAAAGTGGGGAAAAAAAAGGGAAATAAAAAAAAAATGTGGAATTCCGGGGTAAGGCAGCCCCGCCCCCGCTCCCAGCCCCGAATTTTTGCCAACATTTCACGGAGAGTCCGAACTTTTTTTGTTGTTTTTTTGTGGTTTTTTGGAATTTTTTTTTTTTTTTGTAGCCAGGAAAAAACAAAACAAAAAAAAAGGGAGAGAGAGAGAGAAAGAAAAAAAAAAAAGGATTTTTTTTTCGCGGTTTTTTTTTTTTTTTTTGGTTTTTTTTCCACTTTTTTTTTTTTTTTTGTCGTGGTTTTTTTTTTGTGGTTTTTTTTTTTTGGGAAAGAGTCAAATTCCCGGCCGGAATCGCCTCTCCTAGAAAAGATTCTCCTCGAAAATGGCCAGGAGGTCGCTCTGGAAGTTCATGTCGATCGTCGCCGCCATCTGGGAAAAAAAAACAGGGAAAATCGGGAAAAAATTCCGGGAATTTTTTATCCCCCCCCCCCCCTTTTTTGGGGGGATTTTTTGGGGATTTTTTGGTATTTTTCCAGGTTTTTTTTGGGATGTTCACGGAGGTTTTTTGGGAGAAAATTGCCAGGATTCGCGAAGAATTTGAATTTTGAGGAATTTCTGGAGTTTTCAGGATTTTTTTCAGCATTCCCGGGAATTTTTTTGAGTTTTTTGGGAATATCTGGGATTTTTTTTTTTTTGGGAATATTTGGGATTTTTTTGGGGACTATTTGGGATTTTTTAAAAAATTTTTTGGGATTTTCTGGGGGGGACTTTTTTTTTAGGAATATTTGGGATTTTTGTTTTTATTTTTTGGGAATATTTGGGATTTTTTTTGGATTTTTTGGGAATATTTGGAATTTTTTTGGGAATATTTGTGATTTTTATTGGATTTTTTTGGGGGGAATATTTGGGATTTTTTGGGGGAATATTTGGGATTTTTTTTTGGGAATATTTGGGATTTTTTGGGGAATATTTGGGATTTTTTTTTTTTTTTATTTTTTGGAATATTTGGGATTTTTTGGGGAATATTTTGGATTTTTTTTTAAACTTTTTGGGAATATTAGGAATTTTTTGGGGGAACATTTGGGATTTTTAAAAAAAAATTTTTGGGAATATTTGGAATGTTTTGGGGGGAATATGTGGGATTTTTTTTGGGAATATTTGGGATTTTTAATTTGATTTTTGGGGAATATCTGGGATTTTTTTGGAGATTTTTTTTGGGGAATACTTGGGATTTTTTTGAGGAATTTTTCAGATTTTTGGGAGGATTTTTTGGGAATATTTCGGATTGTTTTGGGGAATATCTGGGATTTTTTTGGAGAATATTCGAGATTTTTTTGGGGATTTATTTGGGAATATTTGGAACGTTTTGGGGGGAACATTTGGGATTTTTTGGGGAATATTTGGGATTTTTTTGAGGAATTTTTGAGATTTTTGGGAGGATTTTTTTGGGAATATTTGGGATTTTTTTGGGAATATCTGGGATTTTTTGGGGGAATAGCTCGGATTTTTTGGGGAATATTTGGGATTTTTTTGGGATTTTTTTGGGAATATTTGGGATTTTTTGGGGAGGATTTTTTTGGGAATATTTCGGATTTTTTGGGGAATATCTGGGATTTTTTTGAGGAATATCTGGGATTTTTTTGGGGAATAGTTGAGATTTTATTGGGATTTTTTGGGGAATATTTGGAAAGTTTTGGGGGAAATATCTGGGATTTTTTGGGGAATATTTGGGATTTTTTTTGGGGATTTTTTTTTGGGAATATTTGGGATTTTTTTTGATTTTTTGGGAATATTTGGGATTTTGGGGGGGGATTTTTTTGGGAATATTCCAGATTTTTTGGGAATATCTGGGATTTTTTGGGAATATCTGAGATTTTTTTTGGGAATATTTGGGATTTTTTGGGGAATATTTGGGATTTTTTTGGGGATTTTTTGGGGAATATCTGAGATTTTTTGGGGATTTTTTTTGTGGGAATATTCAGGATTTTTTTTGATTTTCTGGGAATATCCGGAATTCTTTCCGGGCCCATTTTAACCCTTCCCTCACCGCTTCCCGGCGCCTCCTCTCCTGCTCCCTCTTCCGGGCCATTTCCCGCTGCTGGTCCAGCATGGACTGGGAGCTCTGGGAGCTCTGGGAGCTCTGGGAGCTCTGGGGCTGCGGCGCCGACACCGGCACCGAAACCGGCACCGAAACCGGCACCGGCACCGAGCCCGGCGGCTGCTGCTGCTCCTGGCGCCGCCGCACCTCCTCGTGCACCCGCCGCGCCTGCTCCAGCGCCTCCTCGTCCTCCCGGCTCCTAGGAGTGACCACAGAGTGACCACTGAGTGACCAGAGTGACCACAGTGACCAACGAGTGACCACTGAGTGACCACAGTGACCACAGAGAGCAGGAACCCCCCAGAACCTCCTCGTGCACCCGCCGCGCCTGCTCCAGCGCCTCCTCGTCCTCCCGGCTCCTAGGAGTGACCACAGTGACCACTGAGTGACCACAGTGACCACTGAGTGACCAACGAGTGACCACAGAGTGACCACTGAGTGACCAGAGTGACCACAGAGAGCAGGAAACCCCCAGAACCTCCTCGTGCACCCGCCGCGCCTGCTCCAGCGCCTCCTCGTCCTCCCGGCTCCTAGGAGTGACCAGAGTGACCACTGAGTGACCAGAGTGACCACTGAGTGACCAGGAAGCCTCTACGGAACTGGACAGGGCTCAGAGAAGGACGGTGGTGATGATGTTCCTGGTGTTCCTGGTGGTTTGGTGGTGTTTGTGGTGTTCCTGGTGCTGTTCCCGGTGTCCCTGCTGGTGTTCCTGGTGCTGTTTGTGGTGTTTCTGGTGGTGTTTGTGCTGTTCCCGGTGCTGTTTGTGATGTTTGTGTTGTTCCTGCTGGTGTTCCCAGTGCCCCTGCTGGTGTTCCCAGTGTTCCCAGTGCTGTTTGTGATGTTTGTGGTGTTTCTGGTGGTGTTTGTGCTGTTCCTGGGTGATGTTTGTGATGTTCTTGGTGATGTTCCTGGTGTTCCCAGTGTTCCTGGTTGTGTTTCTGGTGGTGTTTGTGTTGTTCCTGGTGATGTTTTTGGTGTTCCCGGTGCTGTTCCTGGTGTTATTTATGGTGTTTTTGGTGTCTCTGGTGGTGTTTTTGGTGTTCCCGGTGCTGTTTGTGATGTTTGTGGTGTTTCTGGTGGTGTTCGTGTTGTTCCTGGTGCTGTTCCCGGTGTTGTTTATGATGTTTGTGGTGTTCCTGGTGGTGTTTTTGGTGTTCCTGGGTGATGTCTGTGATGTTTACGGTGTTTCTGGTGCTGTTCCCGGTGTTCCCGGTGCTGTTTGTGGTGTTTGTGGTGTTTCTAATGGTGTTTTTGGTGTTCCTGGGTGATGTTTGTGGTGTCTCTGGTGGTGTTTGTGTTGTTCCTTGTGCTGTTCCTGGTGCTGTTTATGATGTTTGTGGTGTTCCTGGTGATGTTCGTGTTGTTCCTGGTGGTGTTCCTGGTGTTCCCGGTGTTGTTTGTGGTGTCTGTGGTGTTTCTGGTGGTGTTTGTGCTGTTCCTGGGTGATGTTTGTAATGTTCTTGGTGATGTTCCTGGTGTTCCCAGTGTTCCTGGTTGTGTTTCTGGTGTTTCTGGTGGTGTTTTTGGTGTTCCCAGTGTCCCCAGTGCTGTCCCCAGTGTTGTTTACGGTGTTTTTGGTGTTTCTGGTGTTGTTCCTGGTGTCCCCGGTGCTGTCCCCGGTGTTGTTTACGGTGTTTGTGGTGTTCCCGGTGCTGTCCCCGGTGTTGTTTACGGTGTTTTTGGTGTCCCTGGTGTTGTTTACAGTGTTTTTGGTGTCTCTGGTGGTGTTTTTGGTGTTCCTGGTGTCCCCGGTGCTGTTCCTGGTGTTGTTCCTGGTGTTTTTGGTGTTCCCAGTGCTGTTCCCGGTGTTGTTTACGGTGTTTGTGGTGTTTCTGGTGTTCCCGGTGGTGTTCCCAGTGGTTTTGGTGTTCCTGGTGCTGTTTGTGGTGTTTTTGGTGCTCCTGGTTGTGTTCCCGGTGTTGTCCCCGGTGTCTCCGGGCTGTCCCCAGTGTTGTTAATGGTGGTTTTGGTGTTCCCGGTGCTGTTTGTGGTGTTTTTGGTGTTGGTCATGGTGTTTTTGGTGTCTCTGGTGGTGTTTTTGGTGTTCCCGGTGTTGTCCCCGGTGTCCCTGGGCTGCTCCCAGTGTTGTTTATGGTGTTTGTGGTGTCCCAGCTGCTGTCCCCAGTGTTGTTTACGGTGTTTTTGGTGTTCCCAGTGCTGTTTGTGGTGTTTTTGGTGTTGTTCATGGTGGTTTTGGTGTCTCTGGTGGTGTTTTTGGTGTTCCCGGTGTTGTCCCCGGTGTCCCCGGGCTGTCCCCAGGGTTGTTCATGGTGTTTTTGCTGTCCCCGGTGTCCCCGGGCTGTCCCCAGGGTTGTTCATGGTGTTTTTGCTGTCCCCGGTGTCCCTGGGCTGTCCCCAGTGTTGTTCATGGTGTTTTTGGTGTTCCCGGTGTTGTCCCCGGGCTGTCCCCAGTGTTGTTCCCAGTGTTGTTGCTGTTCCCGGTGTTGTCCCGGTGTTGTCCCCGGGCTGTCCCCAGTGTTGTTCCCGGTGCTGTTGCTGTTCCCGGTGTTGTCCCCGGTGTCCCCAGGCTGTCCCCAGTGTTATTTATGGTGTTTGTGGTGTCCCTGGGCTGTCCCCAGTGTTGTTCCCGGTGTTTTTGGTGTTCCCGGTGTTGTCCCTGGGCTGTCCCCAGTGTTATTTATGGTGTTTGTGGTGTCTCTGGTGGTGTTTTTGGTGCTCCCGGTGTTGTCCCGGTGTTGTCCCGGGTGTCCCAGTGTTGTTCCCAGTGTTTTTGCTGTCCCCGGTGTCCCCGGGCTGTCCCCAGTGTTGTTCCCAGTGTCGTTCCCGGTGTTGTCCCGGTGTTGTCCCCGGGCTGTCCCCAGTGTTGTTCCCGGTGTCCCCGGGCTGTCCCCGGTGTTGTTCCCGGTGTTGTCCCGGTGTTGTTTATGGTGTTTGTGGTGTCTCTGGTGGTGTTTTTGGTGCTCCCGGTGTTGTCCCGGTGTTGTCCCCAGGCTGTCCCCAGTGTTATTTATGGTGTTTGTGGTGTCCCTGGGCTGTCCCCAGTGTTGTTCATGGTGTTTTTGGTGTTCCCGGTGTTGTCCCCAGTGTCCCCGGGCTGTCCCCAGTGTTGTTCCCGGTGTTGTCCCCGGTGTCCCCGGGCTGTCCCCAGTGTTGTTCCCGGTGTTTTTGTGTTCCCGGTGTTGTCCCGGTGTTGTCCCCGGGCTGTCCCCAGTGTTGTTCATGGTGTTTTTGCTGTCCCTGGTGTCCCCGGGCTGTCCCCAGTGTTGTTCCCGGTGTTGTCCCGG
>JAVTVJ010010028.1:0-12040 GCA_034509425.1 Eopsaltria australis | reverse complement strand
CATTGACGTCCAATATTGGCTTTTCCAACTAATGTTGAATCTTCCATCCAATTGGAGCGCTTTTATCCCAAAACTCATCCCTGTTGAGTTCCAACCTTGACTTTTCCATCCAACGTTGAATTTTTCACCCAATTGGGGCGTTTTCATCCCAAAATTCACCCCCATTGACCAAAATCTTGGGTTTTGGTAGGATGGGGGCGTTTTTATCCTAAAATTTGTCCCCATTGAGGTCCAATATTGAGTTTTCCACCCAACGTTGACTTTTCCATCCAATTGGAGCGTTTTCATCCCAAAATTCATCCCCATTGACCAAAATTTGGGTTTTGGTCCAACGGGGGAATTTTTATCCCGAAATTTGTCCCCATTGATGCTGAACATTGACCTTCTACCCAAATACTGACTTTTCTCACCACTAGGGTATTTTTATTACAAATCTATCATCCTTGGCAACTTAACGTTGTCTTTTTCTACCCAATTGGAGCGTTTTATCCTAAAATTACCTCTACTGACCAAAGTCGTGGGTTTTGATCCAACGGGGGCGTTTTTATCCCAAAATTTGTCCCATTGATGTTGAACCTTGACTTTTCCACCCAACATTGGCTTTTCCACCCAACTGGGCCTTTTTACCCCAAATTCATCCTCATTGAGGTCCAACATTGACTTTTCCATACAATTAGGGAGTTTTTACCCCAAAATTCTTCCCCATTGACCAAAATCTTGGGGTTTGGTCCAAAGGGAGCGTTTTTATCCCGAAATTTGTCCTATTGATGTTGAATCTTGACTTTTCCACCCAACTGGGTGTTTTTATCCAAAAATCCATCCCCCTTGAGGCCCAGTGTTGGCTTTTCCACCCAACTGGGCATTTTTATTCCAAATCCATCCTCGTTGATGTCCGACGTTGACTTTTCTACCCAATTGGGGCGTTTTTATCCTAAAATTTGTCCCTATGGAAGTCCAATATTGGCTTTTCCACCCAAAGTTGACTTTTCCGTCCAATTGGAGCGTTTTTATCCCAAAACTCATCCCTGTCGAGTTCCAACCTTGACTTTTCCATCCAACGTTGACTTTTTCACCCAATTGGGACGTTTTTATCCAAAAAATTCATCCCCATTGACATACTCTTCCGGTTTGGTCCAACGGGGGAGTTTTTATCCTGAAATTTTTCCCATTGACATTGAACACTGACTTTTCCACCCAACATTGGCTTTCCCACCCAACTGGGTCTTTATACCAAAAATTCACCCTTGTTCATTTCCAACCTTGACTTTTCTACCCAATTGGAGCATTTTTACCCCAAAATTCTTCCCCATTGACCAAAGTCTTGGGGTTTGGTCCAACAGGGGCATTTTTATCCCAAAATTTTTCCCCAGTGAAGTCCAATATTGAGTTTTCCACCCAATGTTGACTTTTCCGTCCAATTGGAGCATTTTTATCCCAAAAATTCATCCCCATTGACCAGAATGTTCGGGTTTGGACCAACGAGGGCGTTTTTATCCCAAAATTTGACCCATTGACGTTGAACATTGACTTTTTCTCCCAACATTGACTTTTCCGTCCAATTGGGGTGGTTTTATCCCAAAATTCATCCCCATTGACCAAAATGTTAGGGTTTGGTCCAACGGGGGCGTTTTTACCCTGAAATTTGTCCCCATTGAGGTCCAATATTGGCTTTTCCACCCAATGTTGCATTTTCCGTCCAATTGGAGCGCTTTTATCCCAAAACTCATCCCTGTTGAGTTCCAACCTTGACTTTTCCATCCAACGTTGACTTTTTCACCCAATTGGGGCGTTTTCATCCCAAAATTCACCCCCATTGACCAAACACTTTGGGTTTTGGTAGGATGGGGGCCTTTCTATCCTAAAATTTGTCCCCATTGAGGTCCAATATTGAGTTTTCCACCCAACGTTGACTTTTCCATCCAATTGGAGCGTTTTTATCCCAAAACTCATCCCTGTTGAGATCCAACCCTGACTTCTTCCATCCAACGCTGACTTTTTCACCCAAATGGGAGCGTTTTATCTCAAATTCATCCCTCATTGACCTCCAAAAATCTTGGGTTTGGTCCAACGTGGGCGTTTCTTTTTATCCTGAAATTTGTCCCTATTGAGGTCCAATATTGGTTTTTCCACCTAATGTTAAATTTTCCGCCTCCAATTGGAGCGCTTTTATCCCAAAATCCATCTCTGCTGAGTTCCAAATCTTGACTTTTCCATCCAACGTTGACTTTTTCACCCAATTGTATGTTTTATCCTAAAATTAATTTCTACTGACTCCAAAAATCTTGGGTTTTGGGTAGGATGGGGCGTTTTATCCTAAAATTTGTCCCTCATTGAGGTCCAATACGCTTTCCACCCAACGTTGACTTTTCCATCTAATTGTAGCGGTTTTATCCCAAAATTCATCCCCATTGACCAAAATCTTGGGGTTTGGTCCAACGGGGGCGTTTTTATCTCAAAATTTGTCTCATTGATGTTGAACATTGACCTTTCCACCCAACACTGACTTTTCCACCCAATTAGGGCATTTTACTGCCAAATCCATCTCAAACTTAATGCTGTTCTTTCTACCTCAATTGGAGCAAGGCTTTTTATCCTAAATCTACTCCCATTGACCAAAGTCGTGGGTTTTGGACCAACGGGGGCGTTTTTATCCCAAAATTTGTCCCATTGATGCTGAACCTTGACTTTTCCACCCAACATTGGCTTTTCCACCCAACTGGGCCTTTTTACCCCAAATTCATCCCCATTGAGGTCCAACATTGACTTTTCCATACAATTAGGGAGTTTTTACCCCAAAATTCTTCCCCATTGACCAAAATTTTGGGGTTTGGTCCAAAGGGAGCGTTTTTATCCCGAAATTTGTCCCATTGATGTTGAATCTTGACTTTTCCACCCAACTGGGTGTTTTTATCCAAAAATCCATCCCCCTTGAGGCCCAGCGTTGGCTTTTCCACCCAACTGGGCATTTTTATTCCAAATCCATCCTCGTTGATGTCCGACGTTGATTTTTCAACCCAATTGGGGCGTTTTTATCCTAAAATTTGTCCCCATGGAAGTCCAATATTGCCTTTTCCACCCAAAGTTGACTTTTCCGTCCAATTGGAGCGTTTTTATCCCAAAACTCATCCCTGTCGAGTTCCAACCTTGACTTTTCCATCCAACGTTGACTTTTTCACCCAATTGGGACGTTTTTATCCCAAAAATTCATCCCCATTGACATACTCTTCCGGTTTGGTCCAACGGGGGAGTTTTTATCCTGAAATTTTTCCCATTGACATTGAACACTGTTTTTTCCACCCAACATTGGCTTTCCCACCCAACTGGGCCTTTTACCCAAAATTCATTCTTGTTGATTTCCAACCTTGACTTTTCTACCCAATTGGAGCATTTTTACCCCAAAATTCTTCCCCATTGACCAAAGTCTTGGGGTTTGGTCCAACAGGGGCATTTTTATCCCAAAATTTTTCCCCATTGAAGTCGAATACTGAGTTTTCCACACCATGTTGACTTTTCCATCCAATTGGAGCGCTTTTATCCCAAAACTCATCCCCATTGACCAGAATGTTCGCTTTGGACCACCCATGGTCCCAAAATTTGACCCACATTGGATGCTGGAATACTGACTCTTTTCTCCCAACATTGACTTTTCCGTCCAATTGGGGTGGTTTTATCCTAAAATTCATCCCCTACTGACCAAATGTTAGGGTTTATCCAACGCTTATCCTGAAATTTGTCCCCATTGGAGGTCCAATATTGGCTTTTCCACCCAATGCTGTATTTTCCGTCCAATTGAGCGCTTTTATCCCAAAACTCGTCCCTGCTGAGTTCCCAACTCCTTGACTTTTCCATCCCACCACCACCTGGGGCGCTTTCATAGTACCACCCCTCTACTGGACCAAAACACTCTTGGGCCTTGCAGGATGGGGGCCTCTCTATCCTAAAAATTTGTCCCCATTGAGGTCCAATATTGAGTTTTCCACCCAACGTTGATTTTCCATCCAATTGGAGCGTTTTTATCCCAAAACTCATCCCTGTTGAGATCGTACCCTGACTTTTCCATCCAACGTTGACTTTTTCACCCAACTGGAGCGTTTTTTATCTCAAAATTCATCCCCATTGACCAAAATCTTGAGGTTTGGTCTATCGGGGGCGTTTATCTAGAAATTTGTCCCCATTGAGGTCCAATATTGGCTTTTCCACCCAATGTTAAATTTTCCGTCCAATTGGAGCGTTTTTATCCCAAAACTCATCCCTGTTGAGTTCCAACCTTGACTTTTCCATCCAACGTTGACTTTTTCACCCAATTGGGGCGTTTTCATCCCAAAATTCACCCCATTGACCAAAATCTTGGGTTTTGGTAGGATGGGGGCGTTTTTATCCTAAAATTTGTCCCCATTGAGGTCCAATATTGAGTTTTCCACCCAACGTTTACTTTTCCATCTAATTGGAGCGTTTTTATCCCAAAATTCATCCCCATTGACCAAAATCTTGGGGTTTGGTCCAACGGGGGCGTTTTTATCTCAAAATTTGTCCCATTGATGTTGAACATTGACCTTTCCACCCAACACTGACTTTTCCACCCAATTAGGGCATTTTTATCACAAATCCATCCTCATAAACTTAACGTTGTCTTTTCTACCCAATTGGAGCATTTTTATCCCAAAATTCATTCCCATTGACCAAAGTCGTGGGTTTTGATCCAACGGGGGCGTTTTTATACCGAAATTTGTCCCATTGATGTTGAACCTTGACTTTTCCACCCAACATTGGCTTTTCCACCCAACTGGGCCTTTTTACCCCAAATTCATCCCCATTGAGGTCCAACATTGACTTTTCCATACAATTAGGGAGTTTTTACCCCAAAATTCTTCCCCACTGACCAAAATCTTGGGGGTTGGTCCAAAGGGAGCGTTTTTATCCCAAAATTTGTCCCATTGATGTTGAATCTTGACTTTTCCACCCAACTGGGTGTTTTTATCCAAAATCCATCCCCCTTGAGGCCCAGCGTTGGCTTTTCCACCCAACTGGGCATTTTTATTCCAAATCCATCCTCGTTGATGTCCGACGTTGACTTTTCTACCCAATTGGGGCGTTTTTATCCTAAAATGTGTCCCCATGGAAGTCCAATATTGGCTTTCCACCCAAAGTTGACTTTTCCGTCCAATTGGAGCGTTTTTATCCCAAAACTCATCCCTGTTGAGATCCAACCTTGACTTTTTTATCCAACGCTGACTTTTTCACCCAATTGGGACGTTTTTATCCCAAAAATTCATCCCCATTGACCAAAATCTTGGGGTTTGGTCCAACGGGGCTATCTCAAAATTTGTCCCATTGATGTTGAACCTTGACTTTCCACCCAACATTGGCTTTCCACCCAACTGCCTTTTACCCCAAATTCATCCCCATTGAGGTCCAACATTGACTTTTCCATACAATTAGGCAGTTTTTACCCCAAAATTCTTCCCCATTGACCCAAATCTTGGGGTTTGGTCCAAAGGGAGCGTTTTTATCCCGAAATTTGTCCCATTGATGTTGAATCTTGACTTTTCCACCCAACTGGGTGTTTTTATCCAAAATCCATCCCCCTTGAGGCCCAGCGTTGGCTTTTCCACCCAACTGGGCATTTTTATTCCAAATCCATCCTCGTTGATGTCCGACGTTGACTTTTCTACCCAATTGGGGTGTTTTATCCTAAAATTTGTCCCCGTTGAGGTCCAACATTGACTTTTTCACCCAACATTGACTTTTCCGTCCAATTGGATCGCTTTTATCCCAAAACTAATCCCTGTTGAGTTCCAACCTTGACTTTTCCATCCAACGTTGACTTTTTCACCCAATTGAGCTGCCATCCTGGGCCCCCATTGACCAAAAATTTGGCTTTTGGTCCAACGTGAGAATTTTTATCCAAATTCTGTCCCTACTGAGGTCCACTACGTTTTCCGCCAACGTTGACCTTTCTACCCAATTGGAGCATTTTTATCCTAAAATTCATCCCCATTGGCCAAAGTCGTGGGTTTTGATCCAAAAGGGGCGTTTTTATTCCAAAATTTGTCCCATTGATGTTGAACCTTGACTTTTCTACCCAACATTGGCTTTTCCACCCAACTGGGGTACTTTATCCCAAAATTCATCCCCATTGACCAAAGTCTTGGGGTTTGGTCCAACGGGGGCATTTTTATCTCAAAATTTGTCCCATTGATATTGAACATTGACTTTTCCACCCAACACTGGCTTTTCCGCCCAATTGGGGCATTTTTATCACAAATCCATCCTCATTGATGCCCAACGTTGACTTTTCTACCCAATTGGAGCATTTTTATCCTAAAATTCATCCCCATTGGCCAAAGTCGCGGGTTTTGATCCAACGGGGGCGTTTTTATCCCAAAATTTGTCCCATTGATGTTGAACCTTGACTTTTCCACCCAACATTGGCTTTTCCACCCAACTGGGCCTTTTCACCCCAAATTCATCCCCATTGAGGTCCAACATTGACTTTTCCATACAATTAGGGAGTTTTTACCCCAAAATTCTTCCCCATTGACCAAAATCTTGGGGTTTGGTCCAAAGGGAGCGTTTTTATCCCGAAATTTGTCCCATTGATGTTGAATCTTGACTTTTCCACCCAACTGGGTGTTTTTATCCAAAAATCCATCCCCCTTGAGGCCCAGCGCTGGCTTTTCCACCCAACTGGGCATTTTTATTCCAAATCCATCCTCGTTGATGTCCGACGTTGACTTTTCTACCCAATTGGGGCGTTTTTATCCTAAAATTTGTCCCCATGGAAGTCCAATATTGGCTTTTCCACGCAAAGTTGACTTTTCCGTCCAATTGGAGCGTTTTTATCCGAAAACTCATCCCTGTCGAGTTCCAACCTTGACTTTTCCATCCAACGTTGACTTTTTCACCCAATTGGGACGTTTTTATCCCAAAATTCATCCCCATTGACCAAAGTCGTGGGTTTTGATCCAACGGGGGCGTTTTTATCCCAAAATTTGTCCCATTGATGTTGAACCTTGACTTTTCCACCCAACATTGGCTTTTCCACCCAACTGGGCCTTTTTACCCAAAAATTCATCCTTGTTGATTTCCAACCTTGACTTTTCTACCCAATTGGAGCATTTTTACCCCAAAATTCTTCCCCATTGACCAAAGTCTTGGGGTTTGGTCCAACAGGGGCATTTTTATGCCAAAATTTTTCCCCATTGAAGTCCAATATTGAGTTTTCCACCCAATGTTGACTTTTCCGTCCAATTGGAGCATTTTTATCCCAAAAATTCATCCCCACTGACCAGAATGTTGGGTTTTGGACCAACGAGGGCGTTTTTATCCCAAAATTTGACCCATTGACGTTGAACATTGACTTTTTCTCCCAACATTGACTTTCCGGCCCACCAATAGTGGTTTTATCCCAAAATTCACCCCCATTGACCAAAAACTTGGGTTTTGGTAGGATGGGGGCGTTTTTATCCTAAAATTTGTCCCCATGGAAGTCCAATATTGAGTTTTCCACCCAACATTGGCTTTTCCATCCAATTGGAGCGTTTTTATCCCAAAACTCATCCTGTTGAGATCCAACCTTGACTTTTCCATCCAACGTTGACTTTTTCACCCAACTGGGGTGCTTTTATCCCAAAATTCATCCCCATTCACCAAAATTTGGGTTTTGGTCCAACGGGGGCATTTTTATCCCAAAATGTGTCCCTATTGAGGTCCAATATTGAGTTTTCTACCCAACGGTGACTGTTCCATCCAATTGGAGCTGCTTATCCCAAACTCATCCCTGTTGAGATCCAACCCTGACTTTTCCATCCAACTTTGACTTTTCTACCGAATTGGAGCATTTTTATCCCAAAATTCATCCTCATTGACCAAAGTCGTGGGGTTTGGTCCAACGGGGGCGTTTTTATCCCGAAATTTGTCCCCATTGAGGTCCAATATTGGCTTTTCCACCCAATGTTGAATTTTCCGTCCAATTGGAGCGCTTTATCCCAAAACTCATCCCTGTTGAGTTCCAACCTTGACTTTTCCATCCAACGTTGACTTTTTCACCCAATTGGGGCGTTTCATCCCAAAATTCACCCCCATTGACCAAAATCTAGGGTTTTGGTAGGATGGGGGCGTTTTTATCCTAAAATTTGTCCCCATTGAGGTCCAATATTGAGTTTTCCACCCCACGTTGACTTTTCCATCCAATTGGAGCGGTTTTATCCCAAAATTCATCCCCATTGACCAAAATCTTGGGGTTTGGTCCAACGGGGGCGTTTTTATCTCAAAATTTGTCCCATTGATGTTGAACATTGACCTTTCCACCCAACACTGACTTTTGCACCCAACTGGGGCATTTTTATCACAAATTCATCCTCATAAACTTAACGTTGACTTTTCTACCCAATTGGAGCATTTTTATCCCCAAATTCATCCCCATTGACCAAATTTGTGGGTTTTGATTCCACGGGGGCGTTTTTATCCCAAAATTTGTCCCATTGATGTTGGACCTTGACTTTTCCACCCAACATTGCCTTTTCCACCCAACTGGGCCTTTTTACCCCAAATTCATCCCCATTGAGGTCCAACATTGACTTTTCCATACAATTAGGGAGTTTTAACCCCAAAATTCTTCCCTATTGACCAAAATCTTGGGGTTTGGTCCAAAGGGAGCGTTTTTATCCCAAAATTTGTCCCATTGATGTTGAATCTTGACTTTTCCACCCAACTGGGTGCTTTTATCCAAAAAATCCATCCCCCTTGAGGCCCAGCGTTGGCTTTTCCACCCAACTGGGCATTTTAATTCCAAATCCATCCTCGTTGATGTCCGACGTTGACTTTTCTACCCAATTGGGGCGGTTTTATCCTAAAATTTGTCCCCATGGAAGTCCAATATTGGCTTTTCCACCCAAAGTTGACTTTTCCGTCCAATTGGATCGTTTTTATCCCAAAACTCATCTCTGTTGAGATCCAACCTTGACTTTTCCATCCAGCATTGACTTTTTCATCCAATTGGAGCGTTTTCATCCAAAAATTCATCCCAATTGACCAAAATTTGGGTTTTGGTCCAACGGGGGAATTTTTATCCCGAAATTTGTCCCCATTGAGGTCCAATATTGTGTTTTCCGCCCAACGTTGACTTTTCTACCATATTGGAGCATTTTTATCCCAAAATTCATCCCCATTGGCCAAAATGTTGGGGTTTGGTCCAACGGGGGCGTTTTTATCTCAAATTTTGTCCCATTGATGTTGAATCTTGACTTCTTCACCCAACATTGACTTTTCCACACAACTGGGGCATTTTTATCCCAAAAATTCATCCCCATTGACCAAAATCTTGGGGTTTGGTCCAACGGGGGCGTTTTTATCTCAAAATTTGTCCCATTGATGTTGAACATTGAATTTTCCACCCAACACTGGCTTTTCCACCCAATTGGGCCATTTTTATCACAAATCCATCCTCATTGATGCCCAACTTTGACTTTTCTACCCAATTGGAGCATTTTTATCCCAAAATTCATCCCCATTGACCAAAGTCGTGGGTTTTGTCCAACGGGGGCGTTTTTATCCCAAAATTTGTCCCATTGATGTTGAACCTTGACTTTTCCACCCAACATTGGCTTTTCCACCCAACTGGGCCTTTTTACCCCAAATTCATCCCCATTGAGGTCCAACATTGACTTTTCCATACAATTAGGCAGTTTTTACCCCAAAATTCTTCCCCATTGACCAAAATCTTGGGGTTTGGTCCAAAGGGAGCGTTTTTATCCTGAAATTTGTCCCATTGATGTTGAATCTTGACTTTTCCACCCAACTGGGTGTTTTTATCAAAAAATCAATCCCCCTTGAGCCCCAGCGTTGGCTTTTCCACCCAACTGGGCATTTTTATTCCAAATCCATCCTCGTTGATGCCAAACGTTGACTTTTCTACCCAATTGGGGCGTTTTTATCCTAAAATTTGTCCCCATGGAAGTCCAATATTGGCTTTTCCACCCAAAGTTGACTTTTCCGTCCAATTGGAGCGTTTTTATCCCAAAACTCATCCCTGTCGAGTTCCAACCTTGACTTTTCCATCCAGAGTTGACTTTTTCAGCCAATTGGGACGTTTTTATCCCAAAAATTCATCCTCATTGACATACTCTTCCGGTTTGGTCCAATGGGGGAGTTTTTATCCCGAAATTTTTCCCATTGACATTGAACACTGACTTTTCCACCCAACATTGGCTTTCCCATCCAACTGGGCCTTTTTACCCAAAATTCATCCTTGTTGATTTCCAACCTTGACTTTTCTACCCAATTGGAGCATTTTTACCCCAAAATTCTTCCCCATTGACCAAAGTCTTGGGGTTTGGTCCAACAGGGGCATTTTTATCCCCAAATTTTTCCCCATTGAAGTCCAATATTGAGTTTTCCACCCAATGTTGACTTTTCCGTCCAATTGGAGCATTTTTATCCCAAAAATTCATCCTTATTGACCAGAATGTTCGGTTTTGGACCAACGAGGGCGTTTTTATCCCAAAATTTGACCCATTGACGTTGAACATTGACTTTTTCTCCCAACATTGACTTTTCCGTCCAATTGGGGTGTTTTTATCCCAAAATTCATCCCCATTGACCAAAATGTTAGGGTTTGGTCCAACGGGGGCGTTTTTATCCTGAAATTTGTCCCCATTGAGGTCCAATATTGGCTTTTCCACCCAATGTTGGATTTTCCGTCCAATTGGAGCGCTTTTATCCCAAAACTCATCTCTGTTGAATTCCAACCTTGACTTTTCCATCCAACGTTGACTTTTTAACCCAACTGGGGTGCTTTTATCCCAAAATTCATCCCCATTCACCAAAATTTGGGTTTTGGTCCAACGGGGGCATTTTTATCCCAAAATATGTCCTTATTGAGGTCCAATATTGAGTTTTCCAACGTTGACTTTTCATCAATTAGACGTTTTGTCCAAAACTCATCCCTGTTGAGATCAACCTGGCTTTTCCATCGCGTTGACTTTCACCCAAATAGACGTTTTATCTCAAAATTCATCCCCATTGAAGGCCAAAATCTTGGGGTTTGGTCCCAACGGAAGGCGTTTTTATCCTGAGAATTTGTCTATTGAGGTCCAATATTGGCTTTTCCACCCAATGTTGAATTTTCCGTCCAATTGGGCCTTTTATCTAAAACTCATCCCTATTTGAGTTCAACCTTGGACCTTTCCATCCAACGCGTTGACTTTTCACTATTGGGGCGTTTTCATCCCCGAAATTCACCCCATTGACCAAAATCTTGGGTTTTGGTAGGATGGGGGCGTTTTTATCCTTAAATTTGTCCCCATTGAGGTCCAATATTGGGTTTTCCACCCAACGTTGACTTTTCCATCCAATTGGAGCGTTTTTATCCCAAAATTCATCCCCATTGACCAAAATCTTGGGGTTTGGTCCAACGGGGGCGTTTTTATCTCAAAATTTGTCCCATTGATGTTGAACATTGACCTTTCCACCCAACACTGACTTTTCCACCCAATTGGGGCATTTTTATCACAAATCCATCCTCATAAACTTAGCGTTGACTTTTCTACCCAATTGGAGCATTTTTATCCCCAAATTCATCCCCATTGACCAAAGTCGTGGGTTTTGATCCCACGAGGGCGTTTTTATCCCAAAATTTGTCCCATTGATGTTGAACCTTGACTTTTCCACCCAACATTGGCTTTTCCACCCAACTGGGCCTTTTTACCCAAATTCATCCCCATTGAGGTCCAACATTGACTTTTCCATACAATTAGGCAGTTTTTACCCCAAAATTCTTCCCCATTGACCAAAATCTTGGGGTTTGGTCCAAAGGGAGCGATTTTATCCCGAAATTTGTCCCATTGATGTTGAATCTTGACTTTTCCTTAACTGGGTGTTTTTTGTCAAAATCCATCCCCTTGAGGGCCCAGCGTTGGCTTTTCCACCCAACTGGGCATTTTATTCAAATCCATCCTGCGTTGATGTCGGCGTTGACTTTTCTACTTAATTAGGGGCGTTTATCCTAAAATTTGTCCCCATGGAGTCCAATATTGACTTT
>JAVTVJ010010017.1:0-10851 GCA_034509425.1 Eopsaltria australis | reverse complement strand
TTTTCGGTCCAGAGGAAGGGTACCAGGTTCTCGTGTCCCTTCTGGGTGTGCCAAATAACTGTTGCCTTTTCCCCCAGCCTGGAAAAGAAACCCCAGATCATTTTAGCAAGGAGGTAATATAAAAGGGGATCTTTATTTTGAAGGTCTTCAGGAGCAGTTATGGAAAGGTGTCCATAAAAGCCCAGCCCCTCCAGTGGTGAGTACATATTTATAGCTTTTAGGAAATTAGCATAATTGATTAAGAGCACCAATAAGGAGAACAAGTGGCGGTTCAATTCCCCCTCAGGTCCAGCCCCTTCCCTGGAGCCCCCCTCTCAGCACTGGCTGCACTCTGCTTATGAAAATGTACCTCAGAGTTGTTCTCGGCCTTGGTTCCCAGGAAGAACTGAGATAGGACAGGGCCTTGCAACCCCCTGGGGCTTGGAGCTCTGGAATTTGTTTTGTCTTTCTGCTTAGGGGAAAGGCTATGGAAAGGTACTGGAAAAACTAGCTATTAATATAGTAGGCTACAGAGCCACAAAAATATGTGCAGAGAGTACAGAGAACATATAAAAGAAAAAGGCAGAAAACCAAAACGCATCACCGTGGGAGCACAGGTGCTCTTAGGCCGACACAAAAAGTGTCCCTTTTCTCTGAGAAAGAGAATTCTGCCCCCCACTTTCTTGATGTCAGTTTGGAGGAGGGTTTTGGCCCTGCAAGGGCAGCCAGGCTCCGCGTTGGTGGCAGCTTGGGTCTGTGAGGGATCTTGCTCCATGCGGAATTTGAAGAGGCGGCTGTCGACTCCCAGACATGGGGCCTTCGATACAAACAATGGCGATTTCCATGGGAAAGAAAACTCAGTCCTCCAGATCCATGATGCCAGTGTTTAGGAGGCATTTAGCCCTACAATTGCAGCCAGAGTTCTAGCTGATGGCAGCTTGGGTCTGGGAAGGATCTGATCCATGGGCATTTCAGGTGTAGTGTCCGGGAGCAGAGGTTCTTAGGGCCGGGACACAAAAGTACGTCCCTTTCTCTGAGAAAGATAGCTCTGCCCCCAGTTTCTGATGTCAGTTTGGAGGAGGGTTTTGTCTCCGGGGTGGCGCGGGTGCCAGTGTCCTAGTCGGTGGCAGCTTGGGTCTGCGAGGGATCTTGCTCCATGCGCGGAATTTGAAGAGGCGGAAGTAGCCCACTCCTGTGACAGGGGGCCTACGATACATATGATGGAACTTTTCCACGTGAAAGAAAACTTAGGCCCCCAGATTCATGATATGGGTTTGGTGGAGGGTTTTAGCCCTACAAATGCAACCAGAGTCCTGGTTGATGGTATCTTGCGTCAGCGAATAATCTTGATCCATACGGAATTTCAGGAGGCAGCAGGGAGCACAGTGCCTTAGGGCCAGGACACAAAAGTGTCCCTTTTCTCTGAGAAAGAGAACTCTGTCGCCCACTTTCTTGATGTCAGTTTGGAGGAGGGTTTTGGCCCTGCAAGGGCAGCCATGGTTCTTCTCGGTGGCAGCTTCATTCATGAGATCTTGCTCCATGGAATTTGAAGAGTATGGCCGCCGACTCCCAGACAGGGGGCCTGCGATAGAAATGATGGCACTTTTCCACGTGAAAGAAAACTTAGGCCCCCAGATTCATGATGTCTGTTTGGTGGAGGTTTTGGCCCTACAAATGCAACCAGAGTCCTGGTTGATGGCATCTTGCGTCAGCGAATAATCTTGATCCCTACGGAATTTCAGGTGGCGTCCGGGAGCAGAATGCCTTAGGGCCAGGACACAAAAAGTGTCCCTTTTCTCTGAGAAAGAGAACTCTGCCCCCCAGTTTTGTGATGTCAGTTTGGAGGAGGGTTTTGGCCCTGCAAGGGCAGCCAGGGTCCCTGTCGGTGGCAGCTTGGGTCTGCGAGGAATCTTGATCCATACGGAATTTGAAGACGCAGCAGGGAGTAGAGTGCCTTAGGGCCGGGACACAAAAAGTGTCCCTTTTCTCTGAGAAAGAGAACGCTGCCCCCCACTTTCTTGATGTCAGTTTGGAGGAGGGTTTTGGCCCTGCAAGGGCAGCCAGGGTCCCTGCCTCTCCGTGGCAGTCATTCATGAGGAATCTTAATCCATGAATTTCAGCATGCGGGCCGTCAACCCCCAGATATGTGGCCTCTGGCAAACAATGCATGATTTCCATGAAAGAAAACTCAGTCCCCAGACACGCCAGTTTCTTAGGAGGCATTTAGCCCCACAATTGCAGCCAGAGTCTCTAGCTGATGGCAGCTTGGGTCTTGGGAAGGATCTGATCCATGCATTTCAGGTGTATGTCCCGTATTGCCTCTCCTTCCCCAGCCTGGAAAAGAAACTCGAGATCATTTTAGCAAGGAGGTAATATAAAAGGGGATCTTTATTTTGAAGGTCTTCAGGAGCAGTTATGGAAAGGTGTCCATAAAAGCCCAGCCCCTCCAGGGGTGAGTACATATTTATAGCTTTTAGGAAATTAGCATAATTGATTAAGAGCACCAATAAGGAGAACAAGTGGCGATTCAATTCCCCCTCAGGTCCAGCCCCTTCCCTGGAGCCCCCCTCTCAGCACTGGCTGCACTCTGCTTATGAAAATGTACCTCAGAGTTGTTCTCGGCCTTGGTTCCCAGGAAGAACTGAGATAGGACAGGGCCTTGCAACCCCCTGGGGCTTGGAGCTCTGGAATTTGTTTTGTCTTTCTGCTTAGGGAAAGGCTATGGAAAGGTACTGGAAAAACTAGCTATTAATATAGTAGGCTACAGAGCCACAAAAATATGGGCAGAGAGTACAGAGAACATATAAAAGAAAAAAGGCAGAAACCAAACGGCATCATTCCCCCCTTTTTTAGAGACTAACAAGACTCTGTCTTGTCTAGTCTCTACTCTGCATTCAACCATACCTCTTGTTTATACAACTGGATATCCCACTAGTTGTTACACAGATGCTAATTATAACTACAGTTACTATGAACATTTCTTTTATCTAGGTTCAGTTTGGTAACCATGAAGTGAGTGTACTGAAGATATTCAAGGTTCAGTTAGCTCTTTTGAGAGTTACTTGGTGTAGAATTTGAGTTTGTTTTCAAATTTCAACCAAATTTCTAAAAAAATTTTTCATTCAGATTTGCATAAGAACAACAACTAGTGTTAATGATTTTGTGGCTAGTAGGAAATTAAGAGCTATTTTGTTTTGTCAACAGCCTTTAATATGATTAAACATGACATTTGGAATCACAGCTCCATGGGCACAGGCCCAATCTTTATCTTGGGGCAAAACTTACCAGGCCAGATTCTCAACTTTGACAAGTTGTCCTTATGAAGAGCTTTTGGATACATTTTGGACTAGAGTTACATGCAAATTTTAGGACCAAATTTGAATCACGGTTACCAACTGTACAGATAAGAGGTACAAAAGAACAGTTTAAATCATATCATCTCAATTTGTATCAGTCTCTGTTTTCTGGCTGTCTATGGAGCAGACGTCTTCTTAACTCTGGAGCAGTGAATTCAAGGCTCTCTGCCAGCAGCTTTGGATTTGGTGAGGGTAGTCAGGACTTGGAATGACTCTTTTGACTTAGCTCGTAAGATTACTGTCCCTTCATTCAACATAGACTCAGTCTCTAGGCTTGAATAGTTGCTAGTCTTCCTTCCTTCTAGATGACTTTGCTCAGTTCTAGATCTTTCATTGATATAATCAGTTCAGCTTTTTGTGATGGTACATTTGATGGTAACACTTTTCTCATGGTTACCTGGTTCGTGGTTGTTCCTGCATAACCTGTCTTTTGTTTGCCATCTCGCATGAAGCTGCTCTCATCTGCATACAGCTCCCAGGCTGGCACATCTTTCAGGTCTGCTCTGCTGGAATAGGCTTCTTCCATGGTCTGCAAACAGTCAGACTTAAATACATTATCAGTTAGTGCTGGGAACAGACATACTAGGATTGACAGCAAACGTTTTCAGAATAACATTATCCAGTTTCAGTAGCATGGCATAGGGTCCATGTCTTCTATGTTCACAGAACAAACTTACAGTGGGTTGCATGCAACTGTTGGATGTATCAATTCTTGGCTGCTGGTTGGATGCAGCAATTTTCAGTTGCTGACTGCCCTAGTTCTCCAGTTTCAGGATTATTTTACATAATAGTAAAGAGTCCTTGGTCTTTTTTACTCACAAGGATACAGGAGAAGGTCTTTTACAAATTTAACTCAGTAAACCATTCTAAGATATTTGTTAACACAGGACTCTGCTTACTTATAACATAGTTTAAGGGAGCCTAAAAACGGCTTCTTATTCTTTGGGCTCGGTGTTTCCCTTTTGAGTGCTTACCAGAGCAGACAAAGTGCGCCGGGCTGCCCCTCGTGACGCTGGACGGCGTGCATGCGGGCACCCCCGCCTCAGGCACTCCTGCTCACCAAGGCCGCCCGTGTTAAGCGTTTCACCGCGCCTGGGTGTCCTTAAAACAAGTTTCTCTCCGTTACTGTGGACAGTGCGATAGGGCCGGTCCTGCTCTTAGATCTCACACTCCCGGCCCGCTCTGGGCCGGTGCGGGCGGGGCCCAGGAGCAGCGAGTGAGCCGGGCCGTGGCCGCGCAGCGGCGGCCCCGCCTCCGCCAGAGCAGGGCCGGAGCAGCGCAGCGGCAGCCCCGGTCTCGGTTCGCTTCCTGGGACCGCTCCCCCGCGCATCCCCTGGCCGTGACCAGGGCAATGGCAGGAATCACCTCCGCCCCTCTCAGAGCGGCTGGTGCCCCGCTTCTGTCACGTGGGAGTGACCGCCCTGCTCGCGGAGCCGTCCCGGAAGTCCGGGAGTCGCCCTTGCCTTAAAATCTTGGAAAAACTTTTTACAGATGGAACATAGAAAGTGGGGGCTTCTCCCCCTTCCCTTACAATGGTGCGAACCGAGCTTTCTCGGCCGTTCCACAAAACTTGCTGGAAGCCAGGATCTCTCCCTCGCCTCCCACTAAGGAGCAGGCTGGACACCCAGCCTCTCCACAGACCTGTAGGAAGCGAGGATTTCTCACTCGCCTCCCACCAAGGAGCAGGCTGGGCACCCAGCCAGCTCCACAAATCCCAGGAAGTGGGGAATCTCTCCGAAGCTTCCTTTACACCAAGGAGCAGGCTGGGCACCCAGCCGCTCCACAAACCTGTAGGAAGTGGGAATCTCTCCCCAGCCTCCCACCAAGGAGCAGGCTGGACACCCAGCCGCTCCACAACCTGTAGGAAGTGGGAATCTCTCCCCAGCCTCCCACCAAGGAGCAGGCTGGACACCCAGCCGCTCCACAAACCTGTAGGAAGCGGGGCCCATCCCCCACCTCCCACCAAGAAGCAGACCAGGCCTCCCCCGGCCGCTCCATGCCCAGATGTCTCCAGGCCAGCTTTCAATTCAAACCTCGCATGTGCTAAACATGAAATAAACTTTCGCACTGTGATTTGCTTTTCTCTACCAGTGAACAATCTCAGCCGAGATCACACACCCGCCTCCTCCCCACCAGCTGATCTCTGGGGCAGGTTGGAAAATCGGCAACAGGAAAAACTTGGAGAAATGATTTCAAAAGCAAATTTTCTCACCACCATGCCAGGTTGTCCTGGGATCGCTAACAATTACTGACTTTAAACAGATACACAATACATAAACAATACACACACATACAACCTACACACTACGCAACGAAAAGAATCACCTTTATACTACCTCCTGTGGAATCTTGGAACCATGGTGTCTCAACCTCAGGCCCGTGGCAGGGAATTCTTTAGATTGCTGTCAGAAAGGAATTCCTTGCAGGATGTTTTTGGTCCAGAGGAAGGGTACCAGGTTCTCGTGTCCCTTCTGGGTGTGCTAAATAACTGTTGCCTTTTCCCCCAGCCTGGAAAAGAAACTCGAGATCATTTTAGCAAGGAGGTAATATAAAAGGGGATCTTTATTTTGAAGGTCTTCAGGAGCAGTTATGGAAAGGTGTCCATAAAAGCCCAGCCCCTCCAGGGGTGAGTACATATTTATAGCTTTAAGGAAATTAGCATAATTGATTAAGAGCACCAATAAGGAGAACAAGTGGCGATTCAATTCCCCCTCAGGTCCAGCCCCTTCCCTGGAGCCCCCCTCTCAGCACTGGCTGCACTCTGCTTATGAAAATGTACCTCAGAGTTGCTCTCGGCCTTGGTTCCCAGGAAGAACTGAGATAGGACAGGGCCTTGCAACCCCCTGGGGCTTGGAGCTCTGGAATTTGTTTTGTCTTTCTGCTTAGGGAAAGGCTATGGAAAGGTACTGGAAAAATTAGCTATTAATATAGTAGGCTACAGAGCCACAAAAATATGGGCAGAGAGTACAGAGAACATATAAAAGAAAAAAGGCAGAAACCAAACGGCATCATTCCCTTTTTAGAGACTAACAAGACTCTGTCTTGTCTTAGTTCCCTACTCTGCATTCAACCATACCTCTGGTTTGTTAACTGGCTATCCCACTAGTTGTTACACAGATGCTAATTATAACTACAGTTACTATGAACATTTCTTTAGGTTCAGTTTGGTAACCATGAAGTGAGTAAAATTGAATATATTCAAGGTTCAGTGTAAGCTCTTTTGAGAGTTACTTGGTGTAGAATTTGAGTTTGTTTCTTCAAATTTCCCAAACTGCAAATTTCTAAAAAATTTTTTCATTCAGATTTGCATAAGAACAACAACTAGTGTTAATGATTTTGTGGCTAGTAGGAAATTAAGAGCTATTTTGTTTTGTCAACAGCCTTTAATATGATTAAACATTACATTTGAAATCACAGCTCCATGGGCACAGGCCCAATCTTTATCTTGGGGCAAAACTTACCAGGCCAGATTCTCAACTTTGACAAGTTGTCCTTATGAAGAGCTTTTGGATACATATTGGACTAGAGTTACATGCAAATTTTAGGACCAAATTTGAATCACTGTTACCAACTGTACAGATAAGAGGTACAAAAGAACAGTTTAAATCATATCATCTCAATTTGTATCAGTCTCTCTTTTCTGGCTGTCTATGGAGCAGACGTCTTCTTAACTCTGGAGCAGTGAATTCAAGGCTCTCTGCCAGCAGCTTTGGATTTTGTGAGGGTAGTCAGGACTTGGAATGACTCTTTTGACTTAGCTCGTAAGATTACTGTCCCTTCATTCAACATAGACTCAGTCTCTAGGCTTGAATAGCTGCTAGTCTTCCTTCCTTCTAGATGACTTTGCTCAGTTCTAGATCTTTCATTGATATAATCAGTTCAGCTTTTTGTGATGGTACATTTGATGGTAACACTTTTCTCATGGTTACCTGGTTCGTGGTTGTTACTGTATAACCTGTCTTTTGTTTGCCATCTCGCATGAAGCTGCTCTCATCTGCATACAGCTCCCAGGCTGGCACATCTTTCAGGTCTGCTCTGCTGGAATAGGTTTCTTCCATGGTCTGCAAACAGTCAGACTTAAATACATTATCAGTTAGTGCTGGGAACAGACATACTAGGATTGACAGCAAACGTTTTCAGAATAACATTATCCAGTTTCAGTAGCATGGCATAGGGTCCATGTGTTCTATGTTCACAGAACAAACTTACAGTGGGTTGCATGCAACTGTTGGATGTATCAATTCTTGGCTGCTGGTTGGATGCAGCAATTTTCAGTTGCTGACTGCCCCAGTACTCCAGTTTCAGGATTCTTTTACATAATAGCGAAGAGTCCTTGGTCTTTCCTACTCGCAGGGATGCAGGAGAAGGTCTTTTTAAAATTTAACTCAGTAAACCATCCTAAGATATTTGTTATCAGAGGACTCTGCTTACTTATAGTATGGTTTAAGGGAGCCTAAAAACAGCTTCTTGTTCTTTGGGCTCGGTGTTTCCCTTTTGAGTGCCTACCAGAGCAAAGAGCGCTCGCTGCCCCCGCACGGCCGGGGACGGGCGCGCCATGCGGGCACCCCCGCCCAGGGGCACCCCCGGCTCGCCCGCTACACAGGCTGCTGCCTACAGCGCTCTCGGGTGTCCCAAAAACAAGCTCTCGCTGCTACTGTGGAAAGTGCGATAGGGCCGTTCCTGCTCTTAGATCTCACACTCCCGGCCCGCTCTGGGCCGGTGCGTGCGGGGCCCAGGAGCAGCGAGTGAGCCGGGCCGTGGCCGCGCAGCGGCGGCCCCGCCTCCGCCAGAGCAGGGCCGAAGCAGCGCAGCTGCAGCCCCGGTCCCGGTTCGCTTCCTGGGACCGCTCCCCCGCGCATCCCCCGGCCGTGACCAGGGCAATGGCAGGAATCACCTCCGCCCCTCTCAGAGCGGCTGGTGCCCCGCTTCTGTCACGGGGGAGTGACCGCCCTGCTCGCGGAGCCGTCCCGGAAGTCCGGGAGTCGCCCTTGCCTTAAAATCCTGGAAAAACTTTTTACAGATGGAACATAGAAAGTGGGGGCTTCTCCCCCTTCCCTTACAATGGTGCAACCGAAGCCGGGCCGCTCCACAAAATCCTGCTGGTGCTTTGGTGATTTCTCACTCGCCTCCCACCAAGGAGCAGGCTGGCACCCAGCCGCTCCACAAACCTGTAGGAAGTGGGAATCTCTCCCCAGCTTCCCACCAAGGAGCAGGCTGGGCACCCAGCCGCTCCACAAACCTGTGGGAAGTGGGAATCTCTCCCCAGCCTCCCACCAAGGAGCAGGCTGGACACCCAGCCGCTCCACAAACCTGTAGGAAGTGGGACTCTCTCCCCAGCCTCCCACCAAGGAGCAGGCTGGACACCCAGCCGCTCCACAAACCTGTAGGAAGCAGGGCCCATCCCCCACCTCCTACCAAGAAGCAGACCAGGCCTCCCCCGGCCGCTCCATGCCCAGATGTCTCCAGGCCAGCTTTCAATTCAAAACTCGCATGTGCTAAACATGTAATAAACTTTCGCACTGTGATTTGCTTTTCTCTACCAGTGAACAAACTCAGCCGAGATCACACACCCGCCTCCTCCCCACCAGCCCATCTCTGGGGCAGGTTGGAAAATCGGCAACAGGAAAAACTTGGAGAAATGATTTCAAAAGCAAATTTTCTCACCACCACGCCAGGTTGTCCTGGGATCGCTAACAATTACTGACTTTAAACAGATACACAATACATAAACAATACACACACATACAAACTACACACCACACAACAAAAAGAACCACCTTTATACTACCTCCTGTGGGATCTTGGAACCATGGTGTCTCGACCTCAGGCCCGTGGCAGGGAATTCTTTAGATTGCTGTCAGAAAGGAATTCCTTGCAGGATGTTTTCGGTCCAGAGGAAGGGTACCAGGTTCTCGGGTCCCTTCTGGGTGTGCCAAATAACTGTTGCCTTTTCCCCCAGCCTGGAAAAGAAACTCGAGATCATTTTAGCAAGGAGGTAATATAAAAGGGGATCTTTATTTTTAAGGTCTTCAGGAGCAGTTATGGAAAGGTGTCCATAAAAGCCCAGCCCCTCCAGGGGTGAGTACATATTTATAGCTTTAGGAAATTAGCATACTATGAGCACCAATAAGGAGAACAAGTGGCTATCTCAATTCCCCCCCAGGTCCAGCTTCCTCCCTTCCCTGGAGCCCCCTCTCAGCACCATTGCACTCTGCTTATGAAAATGTACCCCAGAGTTGTTCTCGGCCTTGGTTCCCAGGAAGAACTGAGATAGGACAGGGCCTTGCAACCCCCTGGGGCTTGGAGCTCTGGAATTTGTTTTGTCTTTCTGCTTAGGGAAAGGCTATGGAAAGGTACTGGAAAAACTAGCTATTAATATAGTAGGCTACAGAGCCACAAAAAATATGTGCAGAGAGTACAGAGAACATATAAAAGAAAAAAGGCAGAAACCAAACGGCATCACCTGGAGCACAGTGCCTTAGGGCCGGGACACAAAAAGTGTCCCTTTTCTCTGAGAAAGAGAACTCTGCCCCCCAGTTTCTTGATGTCAGTTTGGAGGAGGGTTTTGGCCCTGCAAGGGCAGCCAGGGTCCTTCTCGGTGGCAGATTGGGTCTGCGAGGAATCTTATCCATGCGGAATTTCAGCATGCGGCTCTCAACTCTCAGATATGTGGCCTCTCTCAATGCAAAACAACAATGCATGCGATTTCCATGTGAAAGTGAAAACTCAGTCCCCCAGATGCATGATGCCAGTTTTAGGAGGCTGAAGCTCCCTACAATTGTGCCAGAGTTCTAGCTGATGGCAGCTTGGGTCTGGGAAGGATCTTGATCCATGCGGCATTTCAGGTGGTCCGTGTTGCCTTTTCCCCAGCCTGGAAAAGAAACTCGAGATCATTTTAGCAAGGAGGTAATATAAAAGGGGATCTTTTTTTTGAAGGTCTTCAGGAGCAGTTATGGAAAGGTGTCCATAAAAGCCTAGCCCCTCCAGGGGTGAGTACATATTTATAGCTTTTAGGAAATTAGCATAATTGATTAAGAGCACCAATAAGGAGAACAAGTGGCGATTCAATTCCCTCTCAGGTCCAGCCCCTTCCCTGGAGCCCCCCTCTCAGCACTGGCTGCACTCTGCTTATGAAAATGTACCTCAGAGTTGTTCTCGGCCTTGGTTCCCAGGAAGAACTGTGATAGGACAGGGCCTTGCAACCCCCTGGGGCTTGGAGCTCTGGAATTTGCTTTGTCTTTCTGCTTAGGGAAAGGCTATGGAAAGGTACTGGAAAAACTAGCTATTAATATAGTAGGCTACAGAGCCACAAAAATATGGGCAGAGAGTACAGAGAACATATAAAAAGAAAAAAGGCAGAAACCAAACGGCATCATTCCCCCCTTTTTTAGAGACTAACAAGACTCTGTCTTGTCTAGTCTCTACTCTGCATTCAACCATACCTCTGGTTTATACAACTGGCTATCCCACTAGTTGTTACACAGATGTTAATTATAACTACAGTTACTATGAACAT
>JAVTVJ010010016.1:0-20317 GCA_034509425.1 Eopsaltria australis | reverse complement strand
GGGAGCACAGTGCCTTAGGGCCGGGACACAAAAGTGTCCCCTTTCTCTGAGAAAGAGAACTCTGCCCCCCACTTTCTTGATGTCAGTTTGGAGGAGGGTTTTGGCCCTGCAAGGGCAGCCAGGGTCCTTGTCGGTGGCAGCTTGGGTCTGTGAGGGATCTTGCTCCATGCGGAATTTGAAGAGGCGGCTGTCGACTCCCAGACATGGGGCCTTCGATACAAACAATGGCGATTTCCATGGGAAAGAAAACTCAGTCCTCCAGATCCATGATGCCAGTGTTTAGGAGGCATTTAGCCCTACAATTGCAGCTGTAGAGTTCTAGCTGATGGCAGCTTGGGTCTGGGAAGGATCTTGATCCATGCATTTCAGGTGGCGTCCGTGTTGCCTTTCCCCAGCCTGGAAAAAGAAACTCAGATCATTTTTAGCAAGGAGGTAATATAAAAGGGGATCTTTATTTTAGCTAGTCTCTCAGGGAGCAGTTATGGAAAGGTGTCCATAAAGCCTAGTTCCAGGGGTGAGTACATATTTATAGCTTTTAGGAAATTAGCATAATTGATTAAGAGCACCAATAAGGAGAACAAGTGGCGATTCAATTCCCCCTCAGGTCCAGCCCCCTCCCTGGAGCCCCCCTCTCAGCACTGGCTGCACTCTGCTTATGAAAATGTACCTCAGAGTTGTTCTCGGCCTTGGTTCCCAGGAAGAACTGAGATAGGACAGGGCCTTGCAACCCCCTGGGGCTTGGAGCTCTGGAATTTGTTTTGTCTTTCTGTTTAGGGAAAGGCTATGGAAAGGTACTGGAAAAACTAGCTATTAATATAGTAGGCTACAGAGCCACAAAAATATGGGCAGAGAGTACAGAGAACATATAAAAGAAAAAAGGTAGAAACCAAACGGCATCATTCCCCCCTTTTTTAGAGACTAACAAGACTCTGTCTTGTCTAGTCTCTACTCTGCATTCAACCATACCTCTGGTTTATACAACTGGCTATCCCACTAGTTGTTACACAGATGCTAATTATAACTACAGTTACCATGAACATTTCTTTTATCTAGGTTCAGTTTGGTAACCAGGAAGTGAGTGTACTGAAGATATTCAAGGTCCAGTAAGCTCTTTTGAGAGTTACTTGGTGTAGAATTTGAGTTTGCTTTCAAATTTCAACCAAATTTCTAAAAAAATTTTCTAATTCAGATTTGTATAAGAAATCAACAACTAGTGTTAATGATTTTGTGGCTAGTAGGAAATTAAGAGCTATTTTGTTTTGTCAACAGCCTTTAATATGATTAAAACATTACATTTGAATCACAGCTCCATGGGCACAGGCCCAATCTTTATCTTGGGGCAAAACTTACCAGGCTAGATTCTCAACTTTGACAAGTTGTCCTTATGAAGAGCTTTTGGATACATTTTGACTAGAGTTACATGCAAATTTTAGGACCAAATTTGAATCACGGTTACCAACTGTACAGATAAGAGGTACAAAAGAACAGTTTAAATCATATCATCTCAATTTGTATCAGTCTCTGTTTTCTGGCTGTCTATGGAGCAGACGTCTTCTTAACTCTGGAGCAGTGAATTCAAGGCTCTCTGCCAGAAGCTTTTGATTTGGTGAGGGTAGTCAGGACTTGGAATGACTCTTTTTACTTAGCTCGTAAGATTACTGTCCCTTCATTCAACATAGACCCAGTCTCTAGGCTTGAATAGTTGCTAGTCTTCCTTCCTTCTAGATGACTTTGCTCAGTTCTAGATCTTTCATTGATATAATCAGTTCAGCTTTTTGTGATGGTACATTTGATGGTAACACTTTTCTCATGGTTACCTGGTTCGTGGTTGCTACTGCATAACCTGTCTTTTGTTTGCCATCTCGCATGAAGCTGCTCTCATCTGCATACAGCTCCCAGGCTGGCACATCTTTCAGGTCTGCTCTGCTGGAATGGTCTGCAAACAGTCAGACTTAAATACATTATCAGTTAGTGCTGGGAACAGACATACTAGGATTGACAGCAAACGTTTTCAGAATAACATTATCCAGTTTCAGTAGTATGGCATAGGGTCCATGTCTTCTATGTTCACAGAAGAAACTTACAGTGGGTTGCATGCAACTGTTGGATGTATCAATTCTTGGCTGCTGGTTGGATGCAGCAATTTTCAGTTGCTGACTGCCCTAGTTCTCCAGTTTCAGGATTATTTTACATAATAGTAAAGAGTCCTTGGTCTTTTTTACTCACAAGGATACAGGAGAAGGTCTTTTACAAATTTAACTCAGTAAACCATTCCAAGATATTTGTTAACACAGGACTCTGCTTACTTAGAGCATGGTTTAAGGGAGCCTAAAAACGGCTTCTTGTTCTTTGGGCTCGGTGTTTCCCTTTTGAGTGCTTACCAGAGCAGACAAAGAGCGCTCGCTGCCCTCGCACGGCCGGGGACGGGCGCTGCATGCGGGCACCCCCGCCCAGGGGCACCCCCGGCTCGCCCGCGCTCGGCCCGTGCTGCTGCTCACAGCGGCTCTCGGGTGTCCTTGAAACAAGCTCGTTACTGTGGAACGTGCGATAGGGCCGTTCCTGCTCGTAGATCTCACACTCCCGGCCCGCTCTGGGCCGCGCGGGCGGGGCCCAGGAGCGCGCAGTGAGCCGGGTTGGTCAAGCAGCGGGCGGCCCCGGGCCTCCCGCCAGAGCAGGTCAGCTGCCAGCGGCAGCCCCGGTGCCGCTCCGCCTCTGGGACCGGGCCCCCGCCAAGATCCCCCGGGTCAGTGACCAGTAATGGGCAGGAATCACCGCCTCCTCAGAGCGTGGCTGCGCCCCGCCTGTCACGGGGAGTGACCGCCTCTGCTCGCTGAGGCCCGAAGTCCGGGAGTCGCCCTTGCCTGAAAATCCTGGAAAAACTTTTTACAGATGGAACATAGAAAGTGGGGGCTTCTCCCCCTTCCCTTACAATGGTGCGAACCGAGCTTTCTCGGCCGTTCCACAAAACTTGCTGGAAGCGAGGATCTCTCCCTCGCCTCCCACTAAGGAGCAGGCTGGACACCCAGCCTCTCCACAGATCTGTAGGAAGCGAGGATTTCTCACTCGCCTCCCACCAAGGAGCAGGCTGGGCACCCAGCCGCTCCACAAACCTGTAGGAAGTGGGAATCTCTCCCTAGCTTCCCACCAAGGAGCAGGCTGGGCACCCAGCCGCTCCACAAACCTGTAGGAAGTGGGAATCTCTCCCCAGCCTCCCACCAAGGAGCAGGCTGGACACCCAGCCGCTCCACAAACCTGTAGGAAGCGGGGCCCATCCCCCACCTCCTACCAAGAAGCAGACTAGGCCTCCCCCGGCCGCTCCATGCCCAGATGTCTCCAGGCCAGCTTTCAATTCAAAACTCGCATGTGCTAAACATGAAATAAACTTTTGCACTGTGATTTGCTTTTCCTCTCTTACCAGTGAACAATCTCAGCCGAGATCACATTAACTACCCTTCCCCACCAGCCATCTCTTGGGGTAGGTTGGAAAATCGGCAACAGGAAAACTTGGAGAAATGATTCCTCAAAAGCAAATTTTCTCACCACCACGCCTAGGTTGTCCTGGAATCTTAACAATTACTGACTTTAAACAGATACACAATACATAAACAATACACACACATACAAACTACACACTACACAACGAAAAGAACCACCTTTATACTACCTCCTGTGGGATCTTGGAACCATGGTGTCTCGACCTCAGGCCCGTGGCAGGGAATTCTTTAGATTGTTGTCAGAAAGGAATTCCTTGCAGGATGTTTTCGGTCCAGAGGAAGGGTACCAGGTTCTCGTGTCCCTTCTGGGTGTGCCAAATAACTGTTGCCTTTTCCCCCAGCCTGGAAAAGAAACTCCAGATCATTTTAGCAAGGAGGTAATATAAAAGGGGATCTTTATTTTGAAGGTCTTCAGGAGCAGTTATGGAAAGGTGTCCATAAAAGCCCAGCCCCTCCAGGGGTGAGTACATATTTATAGCTTTTAGAAAATTAGCATAATTGATTAAGAGCACCAATAAGGAGAACAAGTGGCGATTCAATTCCCCCTCAGGTCCAGCCCCTTCCCTGGAGCCCCCCTCTCAGCACTGGCTGCACTCTGCTTATGAAAATGTACCTCAGAGTTGTTCTCGGCCTTGGGTCCCAGGAAGAACTGAGCTAGGACAGGGCCTTGCAACCCCCTGGGGCTTGGAGCTCTGGAATTTGTTTTGTCTTTCTGCTTAGGGAAAGGCTATGGAAAGGTACTGGAAAAACTAGCTATTAATATAGTAGGCTACAGAGCCACAAAATATGTGCAGAGAGTACAGACAACATATAAAAGAAAAGGTGGTGAAAACCAAACGGCATCACCGGGAGCACAGTGTTTTAGGGGCTGGACACAAAAGTGTCCCTTTCTCTGAGAAAGAGAACTCTACCCCCAGTTTCTTGATGTCAGTTTGGAGGAGGGTTTTGGCCCTGCAAAGGCAGCCAGGGTCCTTTGTTGGTGGCAGCTTGGGTCTGCGAGGGATCTTGCTCCATGCGGAATTTCAGCATGCGGCTGTCAACTCCCAGATATGTGGCCTTCGATGCAAACAATGGCGCATTTCCATGTGAAAGAAAACTCAGTCCCCCAGATGCATGATGCCAGTTTTTAGGAGGCATTTAGCCCTACAATTGCAGCTAGAGTTCTAGCTGATGGCAGCTTGGGTCTGGGAAGGATCTTGATCCATGCGGCATTTCAGGTGGTGTCCGGGAGCAGAGTGCCTTAGGGCCAGGACACAAAAAGTGTCCCTTTTCTCTTGAGAAAGATAGCTCTGCCCCCAGCTCTTGATGTCAGTTTGAGGGAGGGTTTGCCTGCAAGGGCAGCCAGTGTCCTAGTCGGTGGCAGCTTGGGTCTGCGAAAGGATCTTGCTCCACGCTGAATTTGAAGAGGTATGGCAGTCGACTCCCAAAAGACAACAAATGATGGCACTTTTCCACGTGAAAGAAAACTTAGGCCCCCAGATTCATGATGTCGGTTTGGTGGAGGGTTTTGGCCCTACAAATGCAACCAGAGTCCTGGTTGATGGCATCTTGCATCAGCTAATAATCTTGATCCATACGGAATTTCAGGTGGCGTCCGGGAGCAGAGTGCCTTAGGGCCAGGACACAAAAAGTGTCCCTTTTCTCTGAGAAAGAGAACTCTGCCCCCAGTTTCGTGATGTCAGTTTGGAGGAGGGTTTTGGCCCTGCAAGGGCAGCCAGGGTCCCTGTCGGTGGCAGCTTGGGTCTGCGAGGATTCTTAATCCATAATGGAATTTGAAGATCTATAGGAGCAGAGTGTTTTAGGGGTCGGGACACAAAAGTGTCCCTTTTCTGAGAAAGAGAACTCTGCCCCCAGTTTCTGATGTCAGCTCTGGAGGAGGGTTTTGCCCTGCAAGGGCAGCCAGGGTCCCTGTTGGTGGCAGCTTGGGTCTGCGAGAATCTTGATCCATAATGGAATATCAGGAGGGAAGTAGGAGCACAGTGCCTTAGGGGCCGGATACAAAAGTGTCCCTTCTGAGAAAGAGAACTCTGCCCCCAGCTCTCTTTGATGTCAGTTTGAGGAGGGTTTTTGACCTGCAAGGGCAAGCTTTTGTGGGTCCTTCCTTGGTGGCAGCTTGGGTCTGCGTAGGAATCTTAATCCATGGAATTTCAGTACGCGGTTGTCAACTCCTAGATATACCTTCGATTCAAACAATGGCGCTTTTCCATGTGAAAGAAAACTCAGTCCCCAGATGCATGATGCCAGTTTTTAGGAGGCATTTAGCCCTACAATTGCAGCCAGAGTTCTAGTTGATGGCAGCTTGGGTCTGGGAAGGATCTTGATCCATGCGGCATTTCAGGTGGCGTCCGGTGTTGCCTTTTCCTCCAGCCTGGAAAAGAAACTCGAGATCATTTTAGCAAGGAGGTAATATAAAAGGGGATCTTTATTTTGAAGGTCTTCAGGAGCAGTTATGGAAAGGTGTCCATAAAAGCCTAGCCCCTCCAGGGGTGAGTACATATTTATAGATTTTAGGAAATTAGCATAATTGATTAAGAGCACCAATAAGGAGAACAAGTGGCGATTCAATTCCCCCTCAGGTCCAGCCCCTTCCCTGGAGCCCCCCTCTCAGCACTGGCTGCACTCTGCTTATGAAAATGTACCCCAGAGTTGTTCTCGGCCTTGGTTCCCAGGAAGAACTGAGATAGGACAGGGCCTTGCAACCCCCTGGGGCTTGGAGCTCTGGAATTTGTTTTGTCTTTCTGCTTAGGGAAAGGCTATGGAAAGGTACTGGAAAAACTAGCTATTAATATAGTAGGCTACAGAGCCACAAAAATAAGGGCAGAGAGTACAGAGAACATATAAAAGAAAAAAGGCAGAAACCAAACGGCATCATTCCCCCCTTTTTTAGAGACTAACAAGACTCTGTCTTGTCTAGTCTCTACTCTGCATTCAACCATACCTCTGGTTTATACAACTGGCTATCCCACTAGTTGTTACACAGATGCTAATTATAACTACAGGTACCATGAACATTTCTTTTATCTAGGTTCAGTTTGGTAACCATGAAGTGAGTGTACTGAAGATATTCAAGGTCCAGTAAGCTCTTTTGAGAGTTACTTGGTGTAGAATTTGAGTTTGCTTTCAAATTTCAACCAAATCTCTAAAAAAATTTTTCATTCAGATTTGCATAAGAACAACAATTAGTGTTAATGATTTTGTGGCTAGTAGGAAATTAAGAGCTATTTTGTTTTGTCAACAGCCTTTAATATGATTAAACATTACATTTGGAATCACAGCTCCATGGGCACAGGCCCAATCTTTATCTTGGGGCAAAACTTACTAGGCCAGATTCTCAACTTTGACAAGTTGTCCCAAGTGGGAAGAGCTTTTTGGATACATTTTGACTAGAGTTACATGCAAATTTTAGGACCAAATTTGAATCACGGTTACCAACTGTACAGATAAGAGGTACAAAAGAACAGTTTAAATCATATCATCTCAATTTGTATCAGTCTCTGTTTTCTGGCTGTCTATGGAGCAGACGCCTTCTTAACTCTGGAGCAGTGAATTCAAGGCTCTCTGCCAGCAGCTTTGGATTTGGTGAGGGTAGTCAGGACTTGGAATGACTCTTTTTACTTAGCTCGTAAGATTACTGTCCCTTCATTCAACATAGACTCAGTCTCTAGGCTTGAATAGTTGCTAGTCTTCCTTCTAGATGACTTTGCTCAGTTCTAGATCTTTCATTGATATAATCAGTTCAGCTTTTTGTGATGGTACATTTGATGGTAACACTTTTCTCATGGTTACCTGGTTCGTGGTTGTTACTGCATAACCTGTCTTTTGTTTGCCATCTCGCATGAAGTTGCTCTCATCTGCATACAGCTCCCAGGCTGGCACATCTTTCAGGTCTGCTCTGCTGGAATAGGCTTCTTCCATGGTCTGCAAACAGTCAGACTTAAATACATTATCAGTTAGTGCTGGGAACAGACATACTAGGATTGACAGCAAACGTTTTCAGAATAACATTATCCAGTTTCTGTAGCATGGCATAGGGTCCATGTCTTCTATGTTCACAGAACAAACTTACAGTGGGTTGCATGCAACTGTTGGATGTATCAATTCTTGGCTGCTGGTTGGATGCAGCAATTTTCAGTTGTTGACTGCCCTAGTTCTCCAGTTTCAGGATTATTTTACATAATAGTAAAGAGTCCTTGGTCTTTTTTACTCACAAGGATACAGGAGAAGGTCTTTTACAAATTTAACTCAGTAAACCATTCTAAGATATTTGTTAACACAGGACTCTGCTTACATATAGCATGGTTTAAGGGAGCCTAAAAACGGCTTCTTGTTCTTTGGGCTCGGTGTTTCCCTTTTGAGTGCTTACCAGAGCAGACAAAGAGCGCTCGCTGCCCTCGCACGGCCGGGGACGGGCGCGGCATGCGGGCACCCCCGCCCAGGGGCACCCCCGGCTCGCCCGCGCTCGGCCCGTGCTGCTGCTCACAGCGGCTCTCGGGTGTCCTTGAAACAAGCTCGTTACTGTGGAAAGTGCGATAGGGCCATTCCTGCTCTTAGATCTCACACTCCCGGCCCGCTCTGGGCCGGTGCGGGCGGGGCCCAGGAGCAGCGAGTGAGCCGGGTCAGGCTAAGAAGCAAGGCCCCCGGCCCGCCAGAGTAGGGCCGCCACAGCGGCAGCCCCGGGTGCCGGGTTCGCCTCTGGGACCGCCTCCCGCCGCATCCCCCTGTCATGTGACCAGGGCAATGGCAGGAATTACCTCCTCGCCTCCTAGAGCTGCTGGTGCCCCGCCTCTGTCACTGGGGAGGACCGCTCTGCTCACAAGGAGTCAGTCCCGAAGTCCGAGTCACCGCCTTGGGGTAAAAATCTTGGAAAAACTTCTTTTTACAGATGGAACATAGAAAGCGGGGGGCTTCTCCCCTTCCCTTACAATGAAGTAACCGAAGCTTCGGCCGCTCCACAAACCTGTAGGAAGTGGGAATCTCTCCCCAGCCTCCCACCAAGGAGCAGGCTGGACACCTAGCCTCTCCACAAACCTGTAGGAAGTGGGAATCTCTCCCCAGCCTCCCACCAAGGAGCAGGCTGGACACCCAGCCACTCCACAAACCTGTAGGAAGTGGGAATCTCTCCCCAGCTTCCCACCAAGGAGCAAGCTGGGCACCCAGCCGCTCCACAAACCTGTAGGAAGTGGGAATCTCTCCCCTGCCTCCCACCAAGGAGCAGGCTGGACACCCAGCCGCTCCACAAACCTGTAGGAAGGGGGGGGCCCATCCCCCACCTCCTACCAAGAAGTGACCAGGGTCTCCCCCCGTCAGCCTCCATGCCCAGATGTCTCCAGGCCATTAATTCAAAACTGCATGTGCTAAAACATGAAATAAACTTCTCGTGATCAGGATTTGCTTTTCTCTACCAGTGAAAAATCTCAGCCGAGATCACACACCCGCCTCCTCCCCACCAGCCGATCTCTGGGGCAGGTTGGAAAAACGGCAACAGGAAAAACTTGGAGAAATGATTTCAAAAGCAAATTTTATCACCACCACGCCAGGTTGTCCTGGGATCGCTAACAATTACTGACTTTAAAAAGATACACAATACATAAACAATACACACACATACAAACTACACACTACACAACGAAAAGAACCACCTTTATACTACCTCCTGTGGGATCTTGGAACCATGGTGTCTCGACCTCAGGCCCGTGGCAGGGACTTCTTTAGATTGCTGTCAGTAAGGAATTCCTTGCAGGATGTTTTCGGTCCAGAGGAAGGGTACCAGGTTCTCGTGTCCCTTCTGGGTGTGCCAAATAACTGTTGCCTTTTCCCCAGCCTGGAAAAGAAACTCTAGATCATTTTAGCAAGGAGGTAATATAAAAGGGGATCTTTATTTTGAAGGTCTTCAGGAGCAGTTATGGAAAGGTGTCCATAAAAGCCCAGCCCCTCCAGGGGTGAGTACATATTTATAGCTTTTAGGAAATTAGCATAATTGATTAAGAGCACCAATAAGGAGAACAAGTGGCCATTCAATTCCCCCTCAGGTCCAGCCCCTTCCCTGGAGCCCCCCTCTCAGCACTGGCTGCACTCTGCTTATGAAAATGTACCTCAGAGTTGTTCTCGGCCTTGGTTCCCAGGAAGAACTGCGATAGGACAGGGCCTTGCAACCCCCTGGGGCTTTGAGCTCTGGAATTTGTTTTGTCTTTCTGCTTAGGGAAAGGCTATGGAAAGGTACTGGAAAAACTAGCTATTAATATAGTAGGCTACAGAGCCACAAAAAATATGGGCAGAGAGTACAGAGAACATATAAAAGAAAAAAGGCAGAAACCAAACGGCATCACCGGGAGCAATAGTGTTTTAGGGCCGGACACAAAGTGTCCCTTTTCTCTGAGAAAGAGAACTCTGCCCCCAGTTTCTTGATGTCAGTTTGGAGGAGGGTTTTGTCCTGCAAGGGCAGCTAGGGTCCTTGTTGGTGGCAGCTTGGGTCTGCGAGGAATCTTTAATCCATGGAATTTCAGCATGCGGCCGTCAACTCCCAGATATGTGGCCTCTGGAGCAAAACAATGGCGCATTTCCATGTGAAAAGAAAACTCAGTCCCCAGATGGCTGATGCCAGGGGCTTTTGGGAGGCATTTAGCCCTACAATTGCAGCCAGAGTTCTAGCTGATGGCAGCTTGGGTCTGGGAAGGATCTTGATCCATGGCATTTCCCTAGGTGGCGCCCGTGTTGCCTTTTCCCCCAGCCTGGAAAAGAAACTCGAGATCATTTTAGCAAGGAGGTAATATAAAAGGGGATCTTTATTTTGAAGGTCTTCAGGAGCAGTTATGGAAAGGTGTCCATAAAAGCCCAGCCTCTCCAGGGGTGAGTACATATTTATAGCTTTTAGGAAATTAGCATAATTGATTAAGAGCACCAATAAGGAGAACAAGTGGCGATTCAATTCCCCCCTCAGGTCCAGCCCCTTCCCTGGAGCCCCCCTCTCAGCACTGGCTGCACTCTGCTTATGAAAATGTACCTCAGAGTTGTTCTCGGCCTTGGTTCCCAGGAAGAACTGAGATAGGACAGGGCCTTGCAACCCCCTGGGGCTTGGAGCTCTGGAATTTGTTTTGTCCTTCTGCTTAGGGAAAGGCTATGGAAAGGTACTGGAAAAACTAGCTATTAATATAGTAGGCTACAGAGCCACAAAAATATGGGCAGAGAGTACAGAGAACATATAAAAGAAAAAAGGCAGAAACCAAACGGCATCATTCCCCCCTTTTTTAGAGACTAACAAGACTCTGTCTTGTCTAGTCTCTACTCTGCATTCAACTATACCTCTGGTTTATACAACTGGCTATCCCACTAGTTGTTACACAGATGCTAATTATAACTACAGTTACTATGAACATTTCTTTTATCTAGGTTCAGTTTGGTAACCATGAAGTGAGTGTACTGAAGATATTCAAGGTTCAGTAAGCTCTTTGAGAGTTACTTGGTGTAGAATTTGAGTTTGCTTTCAAATTTCAACCAAATTTCTAAAAAAATTTTTCATTCAGATTTGCCTAAGAACAACAACTAGTGTTAATGATTTTGTGGCTAGTAGGAAATTAAGAGCTATTTTGTTTTGTCAACAGCCTTTACTATGATTAAACATTACATTTGGAATCACAGCTCCATGGGCACAGGCCCAATCTTTATCTTGGGGCAAAACTTACAAGGCCAGATTCTCAACTTGACAAGTTGTCCTTATGAAGAGCTTTTGGATACATTTTGGACTAGATGGCATGCAAATTTAGACCAAATTTGAATCACGGTTACCAACTGCGTTGTGATAAGAGGTACAAAAAGAACAGTTTAAATCATATCATCTCAATTTGTATCAGTCTCTGTTTTCATTGTCTATGGAGTAGACGCCTTCTTAACTCTGGAGTATAGTGAATTCAAGGCTCTCTTGCCAGCAGCTTTGGATTTGGTGAGGGTAGTCAGGGACTTGTAAATGACTCTTTACTTAGCCTCGTAGTGATTATCACTGTCCCTTCATTCAACATAGACTCAGTCTCTAGGCTTGAATAGTTGCTAGTCTTCCTTCCTTCTAGATGACTTTGCTCAGTTCTAGATCTTTCATTGATATAATCAGTTCAGCTTTTGGTGATGGTACATTTGATGGTAACACTTTTCTCATGGTTACCTGGTTCGTGGTTGTTACTGCATAACCTGTCTTTTGTTTGCCATCTCACATGAAGCTGCTCTCATCTGCATACAGCTCCCAGGCTGGCACATCTTTCAGGTCTGCTCTGCTGGAATAGGCTTCTTCCATGGTCTGCAAACAGTCAGACTTAAATACATTATCAGTTAGTGCTGGGAACAGACATACTAGGATTGACAGCAAACGCTTTCAGAATAACATTATCCAGTTTCAGTAGCATGGCATAGGGTCCATGTCTTCTATGTTCACAGAAGAAACTTACAGTGGGTTGCATGCAACTGTTGGATGTATCAATTCTTGGCTGCTGGTTGGATGCAGCAATTTTCAGTTGCTGACTGCCCTAGTTCTCCAGTTTCAGGATTATTTTACATAATAGTAAAGAGTCCTTGGTCTTTTTTACTCACAAGGATACAGGAGAAGGTCTTTACAAATTTAACTCAGTAAACCATTCTAAGATATTTGTTAACACAGGACTCTGCTTACTTATAGCATGCTGGTTTTAAGGGAGCTCTAAAAACGGCTTCTTTGTTCTTTTGGGCTCGTGTTTCCTTGAGTGCTTACTAGAAAGTAGAGACAAAGAGCCTGCCCTCGCGACGCCGGGACGGCGCTGGTACGCGGGCACTTCACTCAGGGCACCCCCGCCGGGCTCAAGGCCGTCTGCGGCTGCTGCTCACAGAAGCGGCTCTCGGGTGTCCTTAAAACAAGCTCGTTACTGTGGAAAGTGCGATAGGGCCGTTCCTGCTCTTAGATCTCACACTCCCGGCCCGCTCTGGGCTGGTGCGGGCGGGGCCCAGGAGCAGCGAGTGAGCCGGGCCGTGGCCGCGCAGCGGCGGCCCCGCCTCCGCCAGAGCAGGGCCGAAGCAGCGCAGCGGCAGCCCCGGTCCCGGTTCGCTTCCTGGGACCGCTCCCCCGCGCATCCCCCGGCCGGGACCAGGGCAATGGCAGGAATCACCTCCGCCCCTCTCAGAGCGGCTGGTGCCCCGCCTCTGTCACGGGGGAGTGACCGCCCTGCTCGCGGAGCCGTCCCGGAAGTCCGGGAGTCGCCCTTGCCTTAAAATCTTGGAAAAACTTTTTACAGATGGAACATAGAAAGTGGGGGCTTCTCCCCCTTCCCTTACAATGGTGCGAACCGAGCTTTTTCGGCCGCTCCACAAAACTTGCTGGAAGCGAGGATTACTCCCTCGCCTCCCACGAAGGAGCAGGCTGGACACCCAGCCGCTCCACAGACCTGTAGGAAGCGAGATTTCTCACCGCTTCTTCCCAATTAAGGAGCAGGCTGGGCACCCAGTCACTCCACAAACCTGGTGGAAGTGGGGAATCTCTCCCGCTTCCCAATTAAAGGGAGCAGGTGGCTGCACCCAGTCAGCTCCACAAACCTGTAGGAAGTGGGAATCTCTCCCCAGCCTCCCACCAAGGAGCAGGCTGGACACCCAGCCGCTCCACAAACCTGTAGGAAGCGGGGCCCATCCCCCACCTCCTACCAAGAAGCAGACCAGGCTTCCCCCGGCCGCCCCATGCCCAGATGTCTCCAGGCCAGCTTTCAATTCAAAACTCGCATGTGCTAAACATGAAATAAACTTTCGCACTGTGATTTGCTTTTCTCTACCAGTGAACAATCTCAGCCGAGATCACACACCCGCCTCCTCCCCACCAGCTGATCTCTGGGGCAGGTTGGAGAATCGGCAACAGGAAAAACTTGGAGAAATGATTTCAAAAGCAAATTTTCTCACCACCACGCCAGGTTGTCCTGGGATCGCTAACAATTACTGACTTAAAACAGATACACAATACATAAACAATACACACACATACAAACTACACACTACACAACGAAAAGAACCACCTTTATACTACCTCCTGTGGGATCTTGGAACCATGGTGTCTCGACCTCAGGCCCGTGGCACCGAATTCTTTAGATTGCTGTCAGAAAGGAATTCCTTGCAGGATGTTTTCGGTCCAGAGGAAGGGTACCAGGTTCTCGTGTCCCTTCTGGGTGTGCCAAATAACTGTTGCCTTTTCCCCCAGCCTGAAAAGAAACTCGAGATCATTTTAGCAAGGAGGTAATATAAAAGGGGATCTTTATTTTGAAGGTCTTCAGGAGCAGTTATGGAAAGGTGTCCATAAAAGCCCAGCCCCTCCAGGTGTGAGTACATATTTATAGCTTTTAGGAAATTAGCATAATTAAGAGCACCAATAAGGAGAACAAGTGGCGATTCAATTCCCCCTCAGGTCCAGCCCCTTCCCTGGAGCCCCCCTCTCAGCACTGGCTGCACCCTGCTTATGAAAATGTACCTCAGAGTTGTTCTCGGCCTTGGTTCCCAGGAAGAACTGAGATAGGACAGGGCCTTGCAACCCCCTGGGGCTTTGAGCTCTGGAATTTGTTTTGTCTTTCTGCTTAGGGAAAGGCTATGGAAAGGTACTGGAAAAACTAGCTAATAATATAGTAGGCTACAGAGCCACAAAAATATGGGCAGAGAGTACAGAGAACATATAAAAGAAAAAAGGCAGAAACCAAACGGTATCACCGGGAGCACAGTGCCTTAGGGCCGGGACACAAAAAGTGTCCCTTTTCTCTGAGAAAGAGAACTCTGCCCCCCAGTTTCTTGATGTCAGTTTGGAGGAGGGTTTTGGCCCTGCAAGGGCAGCCAGGGTCCTTTTTGGTGGCAGCTTGGGTCATGTAGGATCTTAATCCATGGAATTTCAGTACGCGGCTGTCAACCCCCAGATATGTGGCCTCTGGATGCAAACGATGGCGCATTTCCATGTGAAAGAAAACTCAGTCCCCCAGATGCATGATGCCAGTTTTTAGGAGGCATTTAGCCCTACAATTGCAGCTAGAGTTCTAGCTGATGGCAGCTTGGGTCTGGGAAGGATCTTGATCCATGCGGCATTTCAGGTGGCGTCCGGTGTTGCCTTTTCCCCCAGCCTGGAAAAGAAACTCTAGATCATTTTAGCAAGGAGTTAATATAAAAGGGGATCTTTATTTTGAAGGTCTTCAGGAGCAGTTATGGAAAGGTGTCCATAAAAGCCCAGCCCCTCCAGGGGTGAGTACATATTTATAGCTTTTAGGAAATTAGTATAATTGATTAAGAGCACCAATAAGGAGAACAAGTGGCGATTCAATTCCCCCTCAGGTCCAGCCCCTTCCCTGGAGCCCCCCTCTCAGCACTGGCTGCACTCTGCTTATGAAAATGTACCTCAGAGTTGTTCTCGCCTTGGTTCCTCTAGTGGAAGAACTGAGATAGGATTAGCCCTTGCAAACCCCTGGGGCTTGGAGCTCTGGAATTTGTTTTGTCTTTCTGCTTAGGGAAAGGCTATGGAAAGGTACTGGAAAAACTAGCTATTAATATAGTAGGCTACAGAGCCACAAAAATATGGGCAGAGAGTACAGAGAACATATAAAAGAAAAAAGGCAGAAACCAAACGCCATCATTCCCCCCTTTTTTAGAGACTAACAAGACTCTGTCTTGTCTAGTCTCTACTCTGCATTCAACCATACCTCTGGTTTATACAACTGGCTATCCCACTAGTTGTTATACAGATGCCAATTATAACTACAGCTACTATGAACATTTCTTTTATCTAGGTTCAGTTTGGTAACCATGAAGTGAGTGTACTGAAGATATTCAAGGTTCAGTAGGCTTTTTTGAGAATTACTTGGTGTAGAATTTGAGTTTGCTTTCAAATTTTAACCAAATTTCTAAAAAAATTTTTCACTCGGATGTGCATAAGAACAACAACCAGTATTAATGATTTTGTGGTTAGTAGGAAATTAAGAGCGATTTTGTTTTGTCAACAGCTCTTAATATGATTAAACATTACATTTGGAATCACAGCCCCATGGGCACAGGCCCAATCTTTATCTTGGGGCAAAACTTACCAGGCCAGATTCTCATATCTAATACCACTTTGACAAGTTGTCCTTATGAAGAGTTTTTGGATACATTTTGGACTAGAGTTGCATGCAAATTTTACGACTAAATTTGAATCATGGTTGCCAACTGTACAGATAAGAGGTACAAAAGAACAGTTTAAATCATATCATCCTAATTTGTATCAGTCTCTGTTTTCTGGTTGTCTAAGGAGCAGACGTCTTCTTAACTCTGGAGCAGTGAATTCAAGGCTCTCTGCCAGCAGCTTTGGATTTGGTGAGGGTAGTCAGGACTTGGAATGACTCTTTTGACTTAGCTCGTAAGATTACTGTCCCTTCATTCAACATAGACTCAGTCTCTAGGTTTGAATAGTTGCTAGTCTTCCTTCCTTCTAGATGACTTTGCTCAGTTCTAGATCTTTCATTGATATAATCAGTTCAGCTTTTTGTGATGGTACATTTGATGGTAACACTTTTCTCATGGTTACCTGGTTCATGGTTGTTCCTGCATAACCTGTCTTTTGTTTGCCATCTCGCATGAAGCTGCTCTCATCTGCATACAGCTCCCAGGCTGGCACATCTTTCAGGTCTGCTCTGCTGGAATAGGCTTCTTCCATGGTCTGCAAACAGTCAGACTTAAATACATTATCAGTTAGTGCTGGGAACAGACATACTGGGATTGACAGCAAACGTTTTCAGAATAACATTATCCAGTTTCAGTAGCATGGCATAGGGTCCATGTTCTATCACATCCTTCTAGACCCAAGTCACATCAAGAACTCTACGTAATTGTAGGCTAAATGCTCCTGTAAAACTGGCATCATGCATCTGGGGGACTGAGTTTCTTTTCACATGGAATACGCCATTGTTGCATCAAGGTCATATCTGAGTTATTGCTCACATGCTGAAATTCCTCGCATGTGGATTAAGATTCCTCAGACCCAAGCTGCCACCAACAAGGACCCTGGCTGACCTTGCAGGGCCAAACCCTCCAAACTACTGACATCAAGAACTGGGGGCAGCCTTCAGAGAGAAAAAGGGACACTTTAGTCCCGCCCTAAGGTACTGTGTCTCCTGTGATGCTGCTTGGTTTCTGCCTTTTTTCTTTTTATATGTTCTCTGTACTCTCTGCCCATATTTTTGTGGCTCTGTAGCCTACTATATTAATAGCTAGTTTTTCCAGTACCTTTCCATAGCCTTTCCCTAAGCAGAAAGACAAACAAATTCCAGAGCTCCAAGCCCCAGGGGGTTGCAAGGCCCTGTCCTATCTCAGTTCTTCCTGGGAACCAAGGCCGAGAACAACTCTGAGGTACATTTTCATAAGCAGAGTGCAGCCAGTGCTGAGAGGGGGGCTCCAGGGAAGGGGCTGGACCTGAGGGGAAATTGAATCGCCACTTGTTCTCCTTATTGGTGCTCTTAATCAATTATGCTAATTTCCTAAAAGCTATAAATATGTACTCACCCCTGGAGGGGCTGGGCTTTTATGGACACCTTTCCATAACTGCTCCTGAAGACCTTCAAAATAAAGATCCCCTTTATATTACCTCCTTGCTAAAATGATCTCGAGTTTCTTTTCCAGGCTGGGGGAAAAGGCAACAGTTATTTGGCACACCCAGAAGGGACACGAGAACCTGGTACCCTTCCTCTGGACCGAAAACATCCCGCAAGGAATTCCTTTCTGACAGCAATCTAAAGAATTCCCTGCCACGGGCCTGAGGTCGAGACACCATGGTTCCAAGATCCCACAGGAGGTAGCAATGGTTCTTTGTTGTGTAGTGTGGTTTTGTATGTGTGTGTGTATTTTGTTTATGTATTGTATCTGTTTAAAGTCAAGAATTGTTGGGCCATCCCAGGACACCATGGTGGTAGAGAAAATTTGTTTTGAAATCATTTCTCCAAGTTTTTCCTGTTGTCATTTTTCCAACCCGCCCCCAGAGATCGGCTGGTGGAGGAGGCGGGTGTGTGATCTCGGCTGAGATTGTTCACTGGTAGAGAAAAGCAAATCACAGTGAAAAAGTTTATTTCATGTTTAGCACATGCGAGTTTTGAATTGAAAGCTGGCCTGGAGACATCTGGGCATGGAGCGGCCGGGGGAGGCCTGGTCTGCTTCTTGGTAGGAGGTGGGGGATGGGCCCCGCTTCCTACAGGTTGGTGGAGCGGCTGGGTGTCCAGCCTGCTCCTGGGTGGGAGGCTGGGGGAGAGATTCCCACCTCCTACAGGTTTGTGGAGCGGCTGGGTGTCCAGCCTGCTCCTTGGTGGGAGGCTGGGGAGAGATTCCCACTTCCTACAGGTTTGTGGAGCGGCTGGGTGCCCAGCCTGCTCCTTGGTGGGAGGCGAGTGAGAAATCCTCACTTCCTACAGGTCTGTGGAGAGGCTGGGTGTCCAGCCTGCTCCTTAGTGGGAGGCGAGGGAGAGATCCTCGCTTCCAGTAAGTTTTGTGGAACGGCCGAGAAAGCTCGGTTCGCACCATTGTAAGGGAAGGGGGAGAAGCCCCCACTTTCTATGTTCCATCTGTAAAAAGTTTTTCCAAGATTTTAAGGCAAGGGCGACTCCCGACTTCCGGGACGGCTCCGCGAGCAGGGCGGTCACTCCCCCGTGACAGAAGCGGGGCACCAGCCGCTCTGAGAGGGGCGGAGGTGATTCCTGCCATTGCCCTGGTCACGGCCGGGGGATGCGCGGGGAGGTCCCAGGAAGCTTAACCTCCCCGGACCTGGGTCATGCCATTTCGCCTCTGGTTTGGCGGGAGGGCTGCTGGCTATGTGGCCACTGGCCTCGCTCATCATGTCTGGGCTCCTCGTTTCACACCGCCCAGAGCTGGGAGGAGATCTAAGAGCAGAACGGCCCTATCGCAGACTTTCCACAGTAACGAGCTTGTTTTTAAGGACACCCGGTGAGCCAAGCAGGAGCAGGCAGCACGGGCTGAAAGGCTGGCGAAGCCGGGGTGCCCTGGCGGGTGCTCGATGCCTCGGCCCCCGGGCGAGGGCAGCGTGAGCCTTTGTCTGCTCCTGGTAAGCACTGTGCTGGGAAACACCGAGCCCAAAGAAGAAGCTGCTTTTAGGCTCCCTAAACCATGCTATGGGTAAGAGTCCCAGGCAATAAATATCTTAGAATGGCTACTGAGTTCTGTAAAGACCTTCTCCTGTATCCTTGTGAGTAAAAAGACCAAGGACTCTTTACTATTATGTAAAATAATCCTGAAACTGGAGAACTAGGGCAGTCAGCAACTGAAAATTGCTGCATCCAACCAGCAGCCAAGAATTGATACATCCAACAGTTGCATGCACCCCACTGTAAGTTTGTTCTGTGAACATAGAAAACATGGACCCTATGCCATGCTACTGAAACTGGATAATGTTATTCTGAAAACGTTTGCTGTCAATCCTAGTATGTCTGTTCCCAGCACTAATTGATAATGTATTTAAGTCTGACTGTTTGCAGACCATGGAAGAAGCCTATTCCAGCAGAGCAGACCTGAAAGATGTGACAGCCTGGGAGCTGTATTCAGATGAGAGCAGCTTCATGCGAGATGGCAAACAAAAGACAGGTTATGCAGTAACAACCACGAACCAGGTAACCATGAGAAAAGTGTTACCATCAAATGTACCATCACAAAAAGCTGAACTGATTATATCAATGAAAGATCTAGAACTGAGCAAAGTCATCTAGAAGGAAGGGAGACTAGCAACTATTCAAGCCTAGAGACTGAGTCTATGTTGAATGAAGGGACAGTAATCTTACGAGCTAAGTAAAAAGAGTCATTCCAAGTCCTGACTACCCTCACCAAATGCAAAGCTGCTGGCAGAGAGCCTTGAATTCACTGCTCCAGAGTTAAGAAGACGTCTGCTCCATAGACAGCCAGGAAACAGAGACTGATACAAATTGAGATGATATGATTTAAAACTGTTCTTTTGTACCTCTTATCTGTACAGTTGAAAAATCCTGATTCAAATTTGGTCCTAAAATGTGCATGTAACTCTAGTCCAAAATGTATCCAAAAGCTCTTCATAAGGACAACTGGTCAAAGTTGAGAATCTGGCCTGGTAAGTTTTGCCCCAAGATAAAGATTGGGCCTGTGCCCATGGAGCTGTGATTCAAAATGTAATGTTTAATCATATTAAAGTCTGTTGACAAAACAAAATAGCTCTTAATTTCCTACTAGCCACAAAATCATTAACACTAGTTGTTGTTCTTATGCAAATCTGAATGAAAAATTTTTTTAGAAATTTGGTTGAAATTTGAAAGCAAACTCAAATTCTACACCAAGTAACTCTCAAAAGAGCTTACTGAACCTTGAATATCTTCAGTACACCCACTTCATGGTTACCAAACTGAACCTAGATAAAAGAAATGTTCATAGTAACTGTAGTTATAATTAGCATCTGTGTAACAACTAGTGGGATAGCCAGTTGTATAAACCAGAGGTATGGTTGAATGCAGAGTAGAGACTAGACAAGACAGAGTCTTGTTAGTCTCTAAAAAAGGGGGAAATGAGGCCGTTTGGTTTCTGCCTTTTTTCTTTTATATGTTCTCTGTACTCTGCCCATATTTTTGTGGCTCTGTAGCCTACTATATTAATAGCTAGTTTTTCCAGTACCTTTCCATAGCCTTTCCCTAAGCAGAAAGACAAAACAAATTCCAGAGCTCCAAGCCCCAGGGGGTTGCAAGGCCCTGTCCCATCTCAGTTCTTCCTGGGAACCAAGGCTGAGAACAACTCTGAGGTACATTTTCATAAGCAGAGTGCAGCCAGTGCTGAGAGGGGGGCTCCAGGGAAGGGGCTGGACC
>JAVTVJ010009987.1:0-14216 GCA_034509425.1 Eopsaltria australis | reverse complement strand
AATTTTGGGGGAAAATTGGGGATTTGGGGGGAAATTGGGGGATTTGGGGGGAAATTGGGGAATTTTGGGGGAAAATTGGGGATTTGGGGGGAAATTGGGGGATTTGGGGGGAAATTGGGGGAATTTCAGGGGAAAAAAGGTGAATTTGGGGGGGATTTGAGGTGGATTTGAGGTGGGTTTTGGGATAAATTTGGGGATGGATTTTGGGGTGGAATTGAAGGGAATTTGGGAGGAATTTGGAGGGGTTTTGGGGCTGGATTTGGGATAAATTTGGGATAAATTTGGGGCAAATTTGTGGGGAATTTTGGGCTGGATTTGGGGTAAATTTGGGCTGAATTTGGGGCCATTTTGAGCTGAATTTGGGCTGGATTTGGGGTAAATTTGGGTTGAATTTGGGGATTGATTTGGGGTAAATTTGGGGTAAATTTGGGGATGGATTTGGGTTGAATTTGGGGTAAATTTGGGGTAAATTCGGGCTGGATTTGGGGTGAATTTGGGTTGAATTTGGGCTGAATTTGGGGATTGATTTGGGGTAAATTTGGGTTGAATTTGGGGGTAAATTTGGGCTGAATTTGGGGATTGATTTGGGCTGAATTTGGGGTTGAATTTGGGGTGAATTTGGAGTGAATTTAGGAATGGATTTGGGGTGAATTTGGGGTGAATTTGGGCTGAATTTGGGGTAAATTTGGGGTAAATTTGGGTTGAATTTGGGGATTGATTTGGGGTAAATTTGGGGTAAATTAGGATGGATTTGGGTTGAATTTGGGCTGAATTTGGCCTGGATTCGGGGTAAATTTGGGCTGAATTTGGGGTGAATTTGGGTTGGATTTGGGATAAATTTGGGATAAATTGGGTTGAATTTGGGTTGAATTTGGGGTGAATTTGGGATAAATTGGGGGTGAATTCAGGCAGATTTGGGGTGGATTTGGGATAAATTTGGGGCAGATTTGGGGTGGATTTGGGGTGAATTTGGGGTAAATTTGGAGTGAATTTAGGAATGGATTTGGGATAAATTTGGGGTGGATTTGGGCTGAATTTGGGCTGAATTCAGGCAGATTTGGGGTGGATTTGGGGTGAATTTGGGGTTGAATTTGGGGCAAATTTGGGGTTGAACTTGGGCTGAATTTGGGATAAATTTGGGGTAAATTTGGGCTGAATTTGGGTTGAATTTGGGGATGGATTTGGGGTAAATTTGGGGTAAATTCGGGGTAAATTAGGATGGGTTTGGGTTGAATTTGGGCTGAATTTGGGGTAAATTTGGACACATTTGGAGTGAATTTAGGAATGGACTTGGGGTGAATTTGGGATAAATTTGGGGTGGATTTGGGGTGAATTTGGGCAGATTTGGGGCTCCCCACGTACGGCGTCGGTGAAGGCGTCGACGTTCTGCTCCTCGTGAGCCTCCAGCAGCTTCTGGGGAGGAGGAGGAGGAGGAGGAAGATGAGGAGGAGGAGGAGGAGGAGGAGGAGGAGGAGGAGGAGGAGGAGGAGGAGGAGGAAGATGAGTGGAGGAGGAGGGAGGAGGAGGAGGAGGAGGAGGAGGAGGAGGAGGAGGAGGAGGAGGAAGGGCCAGACCCTCCCCAGCCCCCCCTGGGCTGCAGGGTCGGGAATGGGGAAAATCCCAGCCCTGATCCCAATGGAGGAGGAGGAGGAGGAGGAGGAAGATGAGGAGGAAGATGAGGAGGAAGATGAGGGTGAGGAGGAGGGGAAGGTGAAGATGATGAGGGGGGTGAGGATGAGGAGGGAGGAGAGGAGGAAGAGGAGGATGAGGAAGGGAAAATGAGGAAGATGAAGAGGAGGGATGAAGAAGATGAGGAGGAGGAGGAGGAGGATGGTGAGGAAGATGAGGAGGAGGATGAAGATAAAAACGAGGAGGAGGATGAGGATGAAGATGAGGAGGAGGATGGTGAGGATGAGGAGGATGAGGAAGGGAAAATGAGGAGGATGAGGAGGAGGAAGAGGAATGAAGATGGGGATGAGGATGAGGAAGATGAGGATGAGGATGGTGAGGATGAGGAAGATGATGAGGATGGGAGGGATGAGGAGGATGAGGAAGATGAGGATGAGGGAGGGAGGGGAGGATGAGGAAGATGAGATGGAGGAGCAGGGAAGATGGGGACGAGGGGGATGAGGAGGAGGAAGATGAGGGATTTGAGGAAGGACATGAGGATGAGGGATGAAGAGGATGAGGAGGGAGGGGGAGGATGAGGAGGAAGATGAGGAAGATGAGGATGAGGATGAGGAAGACAGATGGAGGGATGAGGAAGAGATGAGAGGGAGGGGAGGAAGACTGAGGATGAGGATGAGGAGGGATGAGGAAGACAGAGGAAGATGAGGAAGATGAGGATGAGGGGAGGGAGGAGGATGAGGAAGATGAGGATGAGGGGAAGATGGGGATGAGGATGAGGAAGATGAGCATGAGGATGATGAGGAGGAAGAGGATGAGGATGAAGATGAGGATGAGGAGGGAGGGGAGGAAGATGAGGATGAGGATGAGGATGAGGAGGATGAGGAGAAGGAAGATGAGGAAGATGAGGATGAGGAGGGAGAGGAGGATGAGGATGAGGAGGGAGGGGAGGAAGATGAGGATGAGAAGGATGAGGATGAGGATGAGGATGAGGAGGATGAGGATGGAGGGGAGGATGAGGAGGGAGGGGAGGAAGATGAGGATGAGGATGAAGATGAGGAGGATGAGGATGATGAGGATGAGGAGGGAGAGGAGGATGAGGATGAGGAGGGAGGGGAGGAAGGCCGACCTTGAGCAGTTTGCACTCGCGGGAGTCGGAGAAGGCCGGGAACATCTCCTCGTAACGCTGCACGGCCAGCTGGGAAACCGGGAAACACACGGGAATGGGAAACCGGGAAAACCGGGAAAACCGGGAAAAATGGGAAACACGGGAAACACGGGAAAAACGGGAATGGGAAACTGGGAAAACCGGGAAACACGGGAATGGGAAAAACGGGAAACACGGGAAACACGGGAAAAATGGGAAAAACGGGAATGGGAAAAACGGGAAAAACCACGGGAGACCCCACAGCCTCCCATTCCCAGCCCCACAATCCCCCATTCCCGAATTCCCAACCCCAAATTTCCATTCCCAAATTCCCATTCCCAAATTCCCAGATAATTCCCATTCCCAAATTCCCGTTTTCCCAGACCTTGGCATTGAGCGCGTCCACGCAGAAGTGGCACAGGGCTCAATTCCCATTCCCAATCCCCCATTCCCATTCCCAAAATCCCAAATTCAATCCCAAATTCCCATTCCCAAATTCCCAAATTCCCAGTTTTCCAGACAATTCCCGGACCTTGGCATTGAGCGCGTCCACACAAAAATGGCACAGGGCAGCTCTGAAGAAATGCTCCAATCCCAAATCCCCCATTCCCGAATTCCCAATGCTCCATTCCCAATCCTGAATTCCCAAATTCCCAATCCCCCAATCCCAGTTTCCCATTCCCATTCCCAAATTCCCAGACCTTGGCATTGAGCGCGTCCACGCAGAAGTGGCACAGGGCTCAATTCCCATTCCCAATCCCCCTTTCCCAACCCCCATTCCCATTCCCAAAATCCCAAATTCAATCCCAAATCCCAAATTCCCATTCCCATTCCCAAATTCCCAGTTTTCCAGACAATTCCCGGACCTTGGCATTGAGCGAGTCCACGCAGAAGTGGCACAGGGCTCAATTCCCACTCCCAAATCCCCCATTCCCAAATTCCCAATGCTCCATTCCCAATCCCAATCTCCCATTCCCATTCCCAAATTCCCAGACAATTCCCAGACCTTGGCATTGAGCGCATCCACACAAAAGTGGCAGAGGGCAGCTCTGAAGAAATGCTCCAACCCCAAATCCCCCATTCCCAAATCCCCCATTCCCAAATCCCCAATGCTCCATTCCCAATCCCAAACTCCCATTCCCATTCCCAATCTCCCATTCCCATTCCCAAATTCCCAGATAATTCCCGGTTTTCCAGACCTTGGCATTGAGCGCATCCACACAGAAGTGGCACAGGGCAGCTCTGAAGAAATGCTCCAATCCCAAATCCCCCATTCCCAAATCCCCCATTCCCAAATTCCCAATGCTCCATTCCCAATCCCAATCTCCCATTCCCATTCCCAATCTCCCATTCCCATTCCCAATCCCAAATTCCCAGACAATTCCCGTTTTCCCAGACCTTGGCATTGAGCGCGTCCACGCAGAAGTGGCAGAGGGCAGCTCTGAAGAAATGCTCCAATCCCAAATCCCCCATTCCCAAATTCCCAATGCTCCAATCCCAAATTCCCATTCCCAAATTCCCATTCCCATTCCCAAATTCCCAGACAATTCCCAGACCTTGGCATTGAGCGCATCCACACAAAAATGGCAGAGGGCAGCTCTGAAGAAATGCTCCAATCCCAAATCCCCATTCCCAATCCCCCATTCCCAATTTCCAAATCCCAAATTCAATCCCAAATTCCCAATCCCACATTCCCAAATTCCCATTCCCAAATTCCCAGTTTTCCAGACCTTGGCATTGAGCGCGTCGACGCAGAAGTGGCAGAGGGCAGCTCTGAAGAAATGCTCCAATCCCAAATCCCCCATTCCCATTCTCAATCCCCCAATCCCACATTCCCAAATTCCCATTCCCATTCCCAAATTCCCAGACAATTCCCGGTTTTCCAGACCTTGGCATTGAGCGCATCCACACAGAAGTGGCAGAGGGCAGCTCTGAAGAAATGCTCCTTGGCGCTGTACTTGAGCAGGGGGCTGTCCATGGCCACCGAGCCCACCTGGAATTCCGGGAATTCTGGGAATTCTGGGAATTCTGGGAATCCCGGGAATCCTGGGGATCGGGGGTGGGCGGAGCCCGAGGGATCCCAGGGGGATCCCAAGGGGTGGGGGTGGGAAAATCGCTGGGATTGGAGGGAGGAGAGAGCCCGGGGAGGGGGGGGAATGCTGGGAATTTGGGATGGAATTCCAGGGATTTGGGACTGGAGAGACCCTGGGGGGTTGGGGAATTCTGGGAATTTGGGGATGGAATTCCAGGGATTTGGGGATGGAGGGATCCCAAGGGATTTGGGGTTGGGGAATCCCGGGAATTGGGGGATGGAAATGGAATCCCAGGAATTTGGGACTGGAGAGACCCCGGGGGGGTTGGGGAATCCCAGGAATTGGGGAGAATTCCAGGGAATTTGGGGATGGGGAGATCCCAAGGGATTTGGGGATGGGGAAATCCAGGGATTTGGGGGATGGAATTCCAGGGAATTTGGGGATGGAATTGCAGGGATTTGGGGATGGAATTCCAGGGATTTGGGACTGGAGAGACCCTGGGGGGTTGGGGAATCCCGGGAATTGGGGATGGAATTCCAGGGATTTAGGGATGGAGGGATCCCAAGGGATTTGGGGTTGGGGAATCCTGGGAATTGGGGGATGGAATTCCAGGAACTGGGGAGAATTCCAGGGAATTTGGGGATGGAGTTCCAGGGGATTTGGGGATGGGGAAATCCAGGGATTTGGGGGATGGAATTCCAGGGAATTTGGGGATGGGGAAATCCAGGGATTTGGGACTGGAGAGACCCCAGGGGGTTGGAAAATCCAGGGGATTTGGGGATGGAATTCCAGGGACTTGGGGGATGGAATTCCAGGGATTTGGGACTGGAGAGACCCCGGGGGGTTGGGGAATCCCGGGAATTGGGGGATGGAATCCCAGGAATTGGGGAGAATTCCAGGGGATTTGGGGGATGGAATTCCAGGGAATTTGGGAATTGGGGAAGAAACAGAAAAAAACGAGAGAGAAGAGAGAGAAGAGGAGGAAGAGGAAGAGGAGGAGGAAGAGGAAGAGAAGGAGGAAGATAAAGGGGAGGAGGAAGAGGAGGAGGAAAAGGAAAGGGAAGAGAAAGGAAAGAAGAAGAAGAGGAGGAAGAGGAGGAAGAGGAGGAGGGGACGGGAGGAAGAGGAGGAGGAAGAAAAAGAGGAAGAAGAGGAAGAGGAGGAAGAGGAAGAGGGGGAGGAGGAGGAGGAAGAGGAGGAGGAGGAAGATGAGGAGGAGGAAGAGGAGGAGGAGGAGGAAGAGGAAGAGGAAGAGGAAGAGGAGGAGGAGGAGGAAGAGGAAGAGGAGGAGGGGAGGGGAGGAAGACGAGGAGGAGGAGGAGGAGGAGGAGGAAGAGGAAGAGGAAGAGGAAGAGGAAGAGGAAGAGAAGGAGGAGGAGGAGGAAGAGGAGGAGGGGAGGAAGGCCAGACCTGCTCGTAGATGTCGATGGCGCGCGGGAACTGCTCCAACTGCGCCGCGTACGCAGCCACCTTCAGCAGGCACTTATTGGCCGAGCTGGGAATGAGGGAATTGGGAATTTGGGAATTGGGAATCTGGGAATGGATCTGATCCCAAAATACCCCAAAATCCCAAAAAATCCCAGCCAAAATCCCCAAAATCCCAGCCAAAATCCAAGCCCAAATCCCCCAAATCCAAGCCCAAATCCCCAACCTTCAGCAGGCACGGATTGGCTGAGCTGGGAATTTGGGAATTTGGGAATTTGGGATGGATCTGATCCCAAAATATCCCAAAATCCCAACCAAAATCCCAAAATCCCAAAAAATCCCCGCCAAAATCCCAAAATCCCAGCCGAAATCCCAAAAATATCCCAACCCAAATCCCACCAAAATCCAACCCCGACCTTCAGCAGGCACGGATTGGCTGAGCTGGGAATGAGGGAATTGGGAATTTGGGATGGATCTTATCCCGAAAATATCCCAAATCCCAGAAATCCCAAAAAATCCCCGGCAAAATCCCAAAAATCCCAGCCAAAATCCAAGCCCAAATCCCCAAAATCCAACCTCAACCTTCAGCAGGCACGGATTGGCTGAGCTGGGAATGAGGGAATTTGGGAATGAGGGAATTTGGGAATGGATCTGATCCCAAAATATCCCAAAATCCCAAAAAATCCCCGGCAAAATCCCCAAAATCCCAGCCAAAATCCAACCCAAAATCCCCCAAATCCAAGCCCAAATCCCCGACCTTCAGCAGGCACTTATTGGCTGAGCTGGGAATGAGGGAATTGGGAATGAGGGAATTTGGGAATTGGGAATGGATCTGATCCCGAAAATATCCCCAAATCCCAAAAATAGCCCAAAATCCCCAAAATCCCAGCCAAAATCCAACCCCAAATCCCCAAAATCCCACCAAAATCCAACCCCGACCTTCAGCAGGCACTGATTGGCTGAGCTGGGAATTGGGAATTGGGAATGAGGGAATCTGGGAATGGATCTGATCCCAAAATATCCCAAAATCCCAGAAATCCCCAAAAAATCCCAGGCAAAATCCCAAAAATCCCCGCAAAATCCCAAAAAACCTAAACCAAAACTACAAGCCCAAACTCCCAAAAATCCAACCCCAAATCCCCACCTCTCAGCAGGCACTGATTATTGAGTTGGGAATGAGTGGGAATTGGGAATTTGGGAATGGGAATGAGGGATGGATCTGGATCCCTAAATATCCCAAAAAAATCCCAAAAAATCCCAGCCAAAATCCCCAAAATCCCAGCCAAAATCCAAGCCCAAATCCCCCAAATCCAAGCCCAAATCCCCAACCTTCAGCAGGCACTTATTGGCTGAGCTGGGAATGAGGGAATTGGGAATGAGGGAATTTGGGAATTGGGAATGGATCTGATCCCGAAAATATCCCCAAATCCCAAAAATAGCCCAAAATCCCCAAAATCCCAGCCAAAATCCAACCCCAAATCCCCAAAATCCCACCAAAATCCAACCCCGACCTTCAGCAGGCACTGATTGGCTGAGCTGGGAATTGGGAATTGGGAATGAGGGAATCTGGGAATGGATCTGATCCCAAAATATCCCAAAATCCCAGAAATCCCCAAAAAATCCCCGGCAAAATCCCCAAATCCCAGCCAAAATCCAACCCCAAATCCCCAAAATCCAACCCCGACCTTCAGCAGGCACGGATTGGCTGAGCTGGGAATTGGGAATGAGAGAATTTGGGAATTGGGAATGGATCTGATCCCAAAATCCCAAAAATATCACAAAATCCCCGGCAAAATCCCCAAAATCCCAACCAAAATCCAACCCCAAATCCCCCACCTTCAGCAGGCACTGATTGGCTGAGCTGGGAATTGGGAATTTGGGAATTGGGAATGGATCTGATCCCGAAAATATCCCAAAATCCCAGAAATCCCCAAAAAATCCCTGGCAAAATCCCCAAATCCCAGCCAAAATCCAACCCAAAATCCCCAAAATCCAACCCCAAATCCCCGACCTTCAGCAGGCACTTATTGGCTGAGCTGGGAATTTGGGAATTTGGGAATTTGGGATGGATCTGATCCCAAAATATCCCCAAATCCCAGAAATCCCCAAAAAATCCCCGGCAAATTCCCCAAAATCCCAGCCAAAATCCAAGCCCAAATCCCCGACCTTCAGCAGGCACTTATTGGCTGAGCTGGGAATGAGGGAATGAGGGAATTTGGGATGGATCTGATCCCGAAAATATCCCCAAATCCCAGAAATCCCAAAAAATCCCCGGCAAAATCCCCAAAATCCCAGCCAAAATCCAACCCCAAATCCCAACCAAAATCCAACCCCAAATCCCCCACCTTCAGCAGGCACTTATTGGCTGAGCTGAGAATTGGGAATTGGGAATTTGGGAATTGGGAATGGATCTGATCCCAAAATATCCCAAAATCCCAAAAATCCCCAAAAAATCCCCGGCAAAATCCCCAAAATCCCAGCCAAAATCCAACCCCAAATCCCCGACCTTCAGCAGGCACGGATTGGCTGAGCTGGGAATGAGGGAATTTGGGAATGAGGGAATGAGGGATGGATCTGATCCCAAAAATATCCCAAAATCCCAGAAATCCCCAAAAATCCCCGGCAAAATCCCAAAAATCCCAGCCAAAATCCAACCCCAAATTCTCCAGGACGGGAATTTGGGACCCCCCGGGGCCGCTCCTGTCGGGATCTGGGGAATTTGGGGAATTTAGGGCCGGATTTTTGGGATTTGGGTTTGGATTTTTGGGTCGGATTTTGGGATTTGGGGTGGGATTTTCGGAAGGATTTGGGGTTGGATTTTGGGGTTTTTGGGATTTTTGGGACTTTGGGATTCTGGGATTTTGGGATTTAGGGTTGGATTTGGGGTCACATTTGGGGGGATTTTTGGGGATTTGGATTTTGGGATTTTTGGGGTTTTGGAATTTTGGGAATTTTGTGATTTTGGTATTTTGGGACTTTGGGAATTTTGGGATTCTGGGATTTTTGGGATTTCTGGATTTTGGAATTTTGGGAATTTTGTGATTTTGGAAATTTGGGACTTCGGGATTCTGGGACTTTGGAATTTTGGGGTTTTTGGATTTTGGAATTTTGGGACTTTGGGGATTTCTAAAATTTTGGGATTTTGGAATTTTGGGATTTTTGGGACTTTGGGATCCAGGGATTCAGGGATTCAGGGATCCAGGGATTCAGGGATTCAGGGATTCTGGGATTCAGGGATCCAGGGATTCAGGGATTTTTGGGATTCAGGGATTTTTGGGATTCAGGGATCCAGGGATTTTTGGGATTCAGGGATTTTTGGGATTCAGGGATCCAGGGATTTTTGGGATTCAGGGATTTTTGGGATCCAGGGATTTTTGGGATTCAGGGATCCAGGGATTTTTGGGACTTTGGGATCCAGGGATCCAGGGATTCAGGGATTCAGGGATCCAGGGATTCTGGGATTCAGGGATTTTGGGATTCAGGGATCCAGGGATCCAGGGATTCTGGGATTCAGGGATTCAGGGATTTTTGGGACTTGGGGATTCAGGGATTTTTGGGATTCAGGGATTCAGGGATTCAGGGATTTTTGGGACTTTGGGATCCAGGGATCCAGGGATCCAGGGATTCAGGGATTCAGGGATCCAGGGATTCAGGGATTCAGGGATTTTGGGATTCAGGGATTCAGGGATCCAGGGATCCAGGGATTCTGGGATTCAGGGATTCAGGGATTCAGGGATCCAGGGATTCAGGGATTCAGGGATTCAGGAATTCTGGGATTCAGGGATTCAGGGATTCAGGGATCCAGGGATTTTTGGGATCCAGGGATTCTGGGATTCAGGGATTCAGGGATTCTGGGATTCAGGGATTTTGGGATCCAGGGATTCAGGGATTTTTGGGACTTTGGGATTCAGGGATCCAGGAATTCTGGGATTCAGGGATTCAGGGATTCAGGGATCCAGGAATTCTGGGATTCAGGGATTCAGGGATTCAGGGATCCAGGGATTCAGGGATTCTGGGATTCAGGGATCCAGGGATTCAGGGATCCAGGGATTTTTGGGATCCAGGGATTTTTGGGATCCAGGGATTTTGGGATCCAGGGATTCCGGTACCTGGTGGATTCCTCCCCTCTGTAGTAATCGGCCGCCTGCTCGTAGTGGGCGACGGCCTGGGGGGAAAAACGGGAAAGACGGGAAAAACTGGGATCAGATCCCGGGAATCTGAGTGCAATAACCCCAAAAACTGGGAAAAACTGGGAAAAATGGGGAAAAAACTGGGAAAAACTGGGAAAAACTGGGAAAAATTGGGAAAAACTGGGAAAAATGGGAAAAATTGGGATCAGATCCCGGGAATCCGAGAGAAAGAACCCCAAAAACTGGGAAAAACTGGGAAAAATGGGAAAAACTGGGATCAGATCCCAAAATTCTGAGTGAAGGGACCCAAAAGTTTCATAAAAAGGGGGAAAACTGGGAAAAAAACTGGAAAAGAATGGGAAAAAATCTGGGAAAAACCTGGAAAAAGGAAAAAAAAACCTGGAAAAAACCTGGAAAAATGGGAAAAAATCTGGGGAAAACCGGGAAAAAAACTTGGGAAAACACCTGGGGAAAACCAGGAAAAAACCAGGGAAAAACCTGGAAAAAAACCTGGAAAAAACCTGGAAAAAACAAAACCAAAAAAAGCCTGGAAAAAAACCTGGAAAAAGCTTGGAAAAAAATATGGGAAAAACTGAGAAAAAACTGGGAAAAAAGGATAAAACCTGGAAAAAATGGGGAAAAATTGGGATAAACTTGGAAAAAGGGAGAAAAAAAGCAGAAAAAATGGAGAGAACTGGAAAAAACCCTGGAAAACTGGGAAAAAAACTGGGAAAAACCTGGAAAAAAGGGATAAAAGCAGGAAAAAATGGGAAAAAAAGGATAAAAGTGGGAAAAACCTGGAAAAAACTGGGAAAACCTGGAAAAAAACATGGGAAAAACTGAGAAAAACCAGGAAAAAATGGGGAAAAAATGGGATAAACTTGGAAAAAGGGATAAAACCGGAAAAAATGGAAAAAACTCGGAAAAACCCGGAAAAACTGGGAAAAAAAGGATAAAACTAGGAAAAAACCTCAAAAAAAACTGGGAAAAACCTGGAAAAAATAGGAAAAAAAAGGATAAAATGGGGAAAACCTGGAAAAACTGGGAAAAACCTGGAAAAAAACTGGGAAAAACCTGGAAAAAAGGGATAAAACCAGGAAAAAATGGGAAACAAATGGATAGAAGTGGGAAAAACCTGGAAAAAAACTGGGAAAAACCTGGAAAAAAGGGATAAAACCAGGAAAAAATGGGGAAAAAAGGGATAAAAGTGGGAAAAACCTGGAAGAACTGGGAAAAACCTGGGAAAAAAGGGAAAAAGCCTGGAAAAAACCTGGGAAAAATCTGGAAAAATCTTGGAAAAATGGATAAAAAGGGTAAAAATTCCGGGAAAATTTCTGATACAGAAGGATTAATTAATGAATGAATTAATTAATTAATTAGTGAGGTCATTCCATGGATCCCTGGAGCTCTCCAGCCCCGCCCCTCCCCCATTCCCGGATTCCATCCCGAATTCCCGCGGCTCCGCTGCCCCCGCTCCATCTGCACCCCCCCCCCGGGGGGAGGGGCTGCAATTCCAGAGGGATCCCAGGAAAAGCTTGGAGAAATCCCAGGAAAAGCTTGGAGAAATCCCAAAAAAGGTACAGGGAAATAGCAGAAATTCCCGGGAAAATCCCCGGAAAAAAATCCCAGAAAATTCCCAGAAAAAAATCCCAGAAAATTCCCAGAAAAATCTCAGGAAATTCCAAGAAAAATCCCAGAAAATTCCCTGGAAAAAATCCTGGAAAAAACCCCAGAAAAGTCCCAGAAAATTCCAAGAAAAAAATCCCAGAAAATTCCCTGGAAAAAATCCCGGAAAAAATCCCAGAAAAATTTTTAAAATTCCCAGAAAATTCCCAGAAAATTCCCAGAAAACCCCCAGAAAATTCCCTGGAAAAAATCCTGGAAAAAACCCCAGAAAAATTTTTAAAATTCCCAGAAAAATCCCAGAAAATTCCGAGAAAAAAATCCCAGAAAATATCCTGGAAAAATCCTAGAAAAATTCCCAGAAAAATCCCAGAAAATTCCAAGAAAAATCCCAGAAAATTCCCAGAAAAAAATCCCAGAAAATTCCCAGAAAAACCCCAGAAAATTCCCTGGAAAAAATCCCGGAAAAAATCCCAGAAAAAATCCCAGAAAATTCCCAGAAAATTCCCAGAAAAAATCCCAGAAAATTCCCAGAAAAATCTCAGGAAATTCCAAAAAAAATCCCAGAAAATTCCCTGGAAAAAATCCCGGAAAATTCCCAGAAAAAATCCTGGAAAAAATCCCAGAAAAATTTTAAAAATTCCCAGAAAAATCCCAGAAAATTCCCTGGAAAAAAATCCCAGAAAATTCCTGGAGAAACCTGAAAGGATCCTGGAATTCCGGGATTTTTGGGAATTTCGGGAATTTTTGGGAATTCTGACCTTCTCCACGTCCAGCAGGTCGCTGGAAATGTCCCAGAATTCCAGGATTTTTGGGAATTTTGGGAATTCTGACCCTCTCCACGTTCAGCAGGTCGCTGGGAATGTCCCAGAATTCCAGGATTTTTGGGAATTTCGGGAATTCTGACCTTCTCCACGTCCAGCAGGTCGCTGGGGGGGGCTGGGAATGCCCCAGAATTCCAGGAATTTCGGGAATTTCGGGAATTCTGACCTTCTCCACGTCCAGCAGGTCACTGGGAATGTCCCAGAATTCCAGGAATTTCGGGATTTTTGGGAATTTTGGGAATTCTGACCTTCTCCACGTCCAGCAGGTCGCTGGGAGGGGCTGGGATTGTCCCAGAATTCCAGGATTTTTGGGAATTTCGGGAATTTTGGGAATTCTGACCTTCTCCACGTCCAGCAGGTCGCTGGGAATGTCCCAGAATTCCAGGATTTTTGGGAATTTCGGGAATTCCGGGAATTCTGACCTTCTCCACATCCAGCAGGTCGCTGGGGGGGGCTGGGAACGTCCCGGAATTCCAGGATTTTTGGGAATTTCGGGAATTCTGACCTTCTCAATGCCCAGCAGGTCGCTGGGAATGTCCCAGAATTCCAGGATTTTTGGGAATTTCGGGAATTCTGACCTTCTCCACGTCCAGCAGGCCACTGGGAGGGGCTGGGAATGTCCCGGAATTCCAGGATTTTCGGGAATTTTGGGAATTCTGACCTTCTCAATGCCCAGCAGGTCGCTGGAAATGTCCCAGAATTCCAGGATTTTTGGGAATTCCGGGAATTCTGACCCTCTCCACATCCAGCAGGTCACTGGGAATGTCCCAGAATTCCAGGAATTTCGGGATTTTTGGGAATTTTGGGAATTCTGACCTTCTCCACGTCCAGCAGGTCGCTGGGAGGGGCTGGGATTGTCCCAGAATTCCAGGATTTTTGGGAATTTCGGGAATTTTGGGAATTCTGACCTTCTCCACGTCCAGCAGGTCGCTGGGAATGTCCCAGAATTCCAGGATTTTTGGGAATTTCGGGAATTCCGGGAATTCTGACCTTCTCCACATCCAGCAGGTCGCTGGGGGGGGCTGGGAACGTCCCGGAATTCCAGGATTTTTGGGAATTTCGGGAATTCTGACCTTCTCAATGCCCAGCAGGTCGCTGGGAATGTCCCAGAATTCCAGGATTTTTGGGAATTTCGGGAATTCTGACCTTCTCCACGTCCAGCAGGCCACTGGGAGGGGCTGGGAATGTCCCGGAATTCCAGGATTTTCGGGAATTTTGGGAATTCTGACCTTCTCAATGCCCAGCAGGTCGCTGGAAATGTCCCAGAATTCCAGGATTTTTGGGAATTCCGGGAATTCTGACCCTCTCCACATCCAGCAGGTCACTGGGAATGTCCCAGAATTCCAGGAATTTCGGGATTTTTGGGAATTTTGGGAATTCTGACCTTCTCCACGTCCAGCAGGTCGCT